>CAUOPZ010000241.1:10000-95288 GCA_963457665.1 Thysanoteuthis rhombus | reverse complement strand
ACATACATATATATATATATGAAGACATATATATACACGCATACATACATACATATATTATATATATATGAAGACATATATATACACGCATACATACATATATATATATATATATATGAAGACATATATATACACGCATACATACATACATATATATATATATATATGAAGACATATATATACACGCATACATACATACATTATATATATATATATGAAGACATATATATACACGCATACATACATACATATATATATATATATGAAGACATATATATACACGCATACATACATACACATATATATATATATGAAGACATATATATACACGATACATACATACAATATATATATATATATGAAGACATATATATACACGCATACATACATACATATATATATATATATGAAGACATATATATACACGCATACATACATACATATATATATATATATGAAGACATATATATACACGCATACATACATACATATATATATATATATGAAGACATATATATACACGCATACATACATACATATATATATATATATGAAGACATATATATACACGCATACATACATACATATATATATATATATGAAGACATATATATACACGCATACATACATACATATATATATATATATATGAAGACATATATATACACGCATACATACATACATATATATATATATATATGAAGACATATATATACACGCATACATACATACATATATATATATATATATGAAGACATATATATACACGCATACATACATATATATATATATATATGAAGACATATATATACACGCATACATACATACATATATATATATATATATGAAGACATATATATACACGCATACATACATATATATATATATGAAGACATATATATACACGCATACATACATACATATATATATATATATGAAGACATATATATACACGCATACATACATACATATATATATATATATGAAGACATATATATACACGCATACATACATACATATATATATATATATGAAGACATATATATACACGCATACATACATACATATATATATATATATGAAGACATATATATACACGCATACATACATACATATATATATATATATGAAGACATATATATACACGCATACATACATACATATATATATATATATGAAGACATATATATACACGCATACATACATACATATATATATATATATATGAAGACATATATATACACGCATACATACATACATATATATATATATATGAAGACATATATATACACGCATACATACATACATATATATATATATATGAAGACATATATATACACGCATACATACATACATATATATATATATATGAAGACATATATATACACGCATACATACATACATATATATATATATATGAAGACATATATATACACGCATACATACATACATATATATATATATATGAAGACATATATATACACGCATACATACATACATATATATATATATATGAAGACATATATATACACGCATACATACATACATAATATATATATATATATGAAGACATATATATACACGCATACATACATACATATATATATATATATGAAGACATATATATACACGCATACATACATACATATATATATATATATGAAGACATATATATACACGCATACATACATACATATATATATATATATATGAAGACATATATATACACGCATACATACATACATATATATATATATATGAAGACATATATATACACGCATACATACATACATATATATATATATATGAAGACATATATATACACGCATACATACATACATATATATATATATTGAAGACATATATATACACGCATACATACATACATATATATATATATATGAAGACATATATATACACGCATACATACATACATATATATATATATATGAAGACATATATATACACGCATACATACATACATATATATATATATATGAAGACATATATATACACGCATACATACATACATATATATATATATATATGAAAGACATATATATACACGCATACATACATACATATATATATATATATGAAGACATATATATACACGCATACATACATACATATATATATATATATGAAGACATATATATACACGCATACATACATACATATATATATATATATGAAGACATATATATACACGCATACATACATACATATATATATATATATGAAGACATATATATACACGCATACATACATACATATATATATATATATGAAGACATATATATACACGCATACATACAATACTATATATATATATATGAAGACATATATATACACGCATACATACATACATACATATATATATATATATGAAGACATATATATACACGCATACATACATACATACATACATATATATATATATATGAAGACATATATATACACGCATACATACATACATATATATATATATATATGAAGACATATATATACACGCATACATACATACATATATATATATATATGAAGACATATATATACACGCATACATACATACATATATATATATATATGAAGACATATATATACACGCATACATACATACATATATATATATATATATGAAGACATATATATACACGCATACATACATACATATATATATATATATATGAAGACATATATATACACGCATACATACATACATATATATATATATATGAAGACATATATATACACGCATACATACATACATATATATATATATATGAAGACATATATATACACGCATACATACATACATACATATATATATATATGAAGACATATATATACACGCATACATACATACATACATATATATATATGAAGACATATATATACACGCATACATACATACATACATATATATATATATGAAGACATATATATACACGCATACATACATACATACATATATATATATATGAAGACATATATATACACGCATACATACATACATATATATATATATGAAGACATATATATACACGCATACATACATACATATATATATATATATGAAGACATATATATACACGCATACATACATACATATATATATATATATATGAAGACATATATATACACGCATACATACATACATATATATATATATATGAAGACATATATATACACGCATACATACATACATACATATATATATATGAAGACATATATATACACGCATACATACATACATATATATATATATAGAAGACATATATATACACGCATACATACATACATATATATATATATATGAAGACATATATATACACGCATACATACATACATATATATATATATATGAAGACATATATATACACGCATACATACATACATATATATATATATATGAAGACATATATATACACGCATACATACATACATATATATATATATATGAAGACATATATATACACGCATACATACATACATATATATATATATATGAAGACATATATATACACGCATACATACATACATATATATATATATATGAAGACATATATATACACGCATACATACATACATATATATATATATATGAAGACATATATATACACGCATACATACATACATCATATATATATATATATGAAGACATATATATACACGCATACATACATACATACATATATATATATATATGAAGACATATATATACACGCATACATACATACATATATATATATATATGAAGACATATATATACACGCATACATACATACATACAATATATATATATATATGAAGACATATATATACACGCATACATACATACATATATATATATATATATATAGACATATATATACACGCATACATACATACATATATATATATATATATATATAGACATATATATACACGCATACATACATACATATATATATATATATATAAGACATATATATACACGCATACATACATACATATATATATATATATATATAGACATATATATACACGCATACATACATACATATATATATATATATATATAGACATATATATACACGCATACATACATACATATATATATATATATATATAGACATATATATACACGCATACATACATACATATATATATATATATATATAGACATATATATACACGCATACATACATACATACATATATATATATATATAGACATATATATACACGCATACATACATACATTATATATATATATATATAGACATATATATACACGCATACATACATACATATATATATATATATAGACATATATATACACGCATACATACATACATATATATATATATATAGACATATATATACAGCATACATACATACATATATATATATATATAGACATATATATACACGCATACATACATACATATATATATATATATAGACATATATATACACGCATACATACATACATATATATATATATATAGACATATATATACACGCATACATACATACATATATATATATATATAGACATATATATACACGCATACATACATACATATATATATATATATAGACATATATATACACGCATACATACATACATATATATATATATATAGACATATATATACACGCATACATACATACATATATATATATATATAGACATATATATACACGCATACATACATACATATATATATATATATAGACATATATATACACGCATACATACATACATATATATATATATAGACATATATATACACGCATACATACATACATATATATATATATATAGACATATATATACACGCATACATACATACATATATATATATATATAGACATATATATACACGCATACATACATACATATATATATATATAGACATATATATACACGCATACATACATACATATATATATATATATAGACATATATATACACGCATACATACATACATATATATATATATATAGACATATATATACACGCATACATACATACATATATATATATATATAGACATATATATACACGCATACATACATACATATATATATATATATAGACATATATATACACGCATACATACATACATATATATATATATATAGACATATATATACACGCATACATACATACATATATATATATATATAGACATATATATACACGCATACATACATACATATATATATATATATAGACATATATATACACGCATACATACATACATATATATATATATATAGACATATATATACACGCATACATACATACATATATATATATATATAGACATATATATACACGCATACATACATACATATATATATATATATAGACATATATATACACGCATACATACATACATATATATATATATATAGACATATATATACACGCATACATACATACATATATATATATATATAGACATATATATACACGCATACATACATACATATATATATATATAGACATATATATACACGCATACATACATACATATATATATATATATAGACATATATATACACGCATACATACATACATATATATATATATATAGACATATATATACACGCATACATACATACATATATATATATATATAGACATATATATACACGCATACATACATACATATATATATATATATAGACATATATATACACGCATACATACATACATATATATATATATATAGACATATATATACACGCATACATACATACATATATATATATATATAGACATATATATACACGCATACATACATACATATATATATATATAGACATATATATACACGCATACATACATACATATATATATATATATAGACATATATATACACGCATACATACATACATATATATATATATATAGACATATATATACACGCATACATACATACATATATATATATATATAGACATATATATACACGCATACATACATACATATATATATATATATAGACATATATATACACGCATACATACATACATATATATATATATATAGACATATATATACACGCATACATACATACATATATATATATATATAGACATATATATACACGCATACATACATACATATATATATATATATAGACATATATATACACGCATACATACATACATATATATATATATATAGACATATATATACACGCATACATACATACATACATATATATATATATAGACATATATATACACGCATACATACATACATATATATATATATATATAGACATATATATACACGCATACATACATACATATATATATATATATATAGACATATATATACACGCATACATACATACATATATATATATATATATAGACATATATATACACGCATACATACATACATATATATATATATATATAGACATATATATACACGCATACATACATACATATATATATATATATATAGACATATATATACACGCATACATACATACATATATATATATATATAGAGACATATATATACACGCATACATACATACATATATATATATATATATAGACATATATATACACGCATACATACATACATATATATATATATATATAGACATATATATACACGCATACATACATACATATATATATATATATATAGACATATATATACACGCATACATACATACATATATATATATATATATAGACATATATATACACGCATACATACATACATATATATATATATAGACATATATATACACGCATACATACATACATATATATATATATAGACATATATATACACGCATACATACATACATATATATATATATAGACATATATATACACGCATACATACATACATATATATATATATAGACATATATATACACGCATACATACATACATATATATATATATATATAGACATATATATACACGCATACATACATACATATATATATATATAGACATATATATACACGCATACATACATACATATATATATAGACATATATATACACGCATACATATAGACATATATATACACGCATACATACATACATATATATATAGACATATATATACACGCATACATACATACATACATACATATATATATAGACATATATATACACGCATACATACATACATATATATATAGACATATATATACACGCATACATACATACATATATATATAGACATATATATACACGCATACATACATACATATATATATAGACATATATATACACGCATACATACATACATATATATATAGACATATATATACACGCATACATACATACATATATATATAGACATATATATACACGCATATCGTATCACTGAACAAAATTAACACCTGAAATGCTAGAATACGTTCTGCAAAATGATTGATTATTTGGAGATCACACGTCACATAGAACTAAATCAAACTTGAACCAATATTCTTTCATACATTTAATCATATTTATGTCAGCATATTCATGTCTCAACTCTTGAATTCATGTACTACTTGATACCGTTTCTAAATGACAGCAGAGCTCTTTGGTAGAAGAAAGAAATTGTAAAATTTTTCATATCAGATGGAATACAAAATAAATGAAAAATTCACCTCAAGCTTAAAAAGAGGTAATGATACAAGAGGGCAAACGAGGACTGTAAATTACATATATCATTTTTGTTCTAAAATGTTGGATTCCATAGATATGCTACTTATCTATGTGTATGCCTGTGTAATAGAATAATCTTTTTCACAAGCAGCACAAAGGGATGATAGAAACATCCCAAAGAGATATTTATGACCAGTAAGATAAATCAAGTATGGGTGCTTGGAACCCTTCCTTAGTTTCAAGATAGCCTGTCACAGCCATTCAATTTAAAAGACATTAGGAGAAAAAAAAGTGAAAATAGGTTGGATAGAAGAAGGGAATGTATACAATGATTCTAATAGAGAAAGTAAGAAAGATAGATAATAAGTTCAGTGGCGAGAGAAACAAAAGAAGTAAGCGGGGGGGGGGGGTACAAGGAAAAGGGGTAGATTATCATTTAGTTCTGGTATCAGGTAGAAGCTGAGAGTATATGTTAATTTAGTGATAGAGATAGTTATAGAAAAGAAGTTATGTATTTTCGATTGGCTTAAGTGAGATAAAAAAATTTAAAAAATTAAAAAATAAAATAAAAAATTTAGATTTTGACTCCCATCTTTCATTCCCTCCCTTGCAGCAACAGGGGTGCACAAACATGTAATGGGATACATACCAGTACATTCCTTTTTATGCAACCTTGACGAATGTACCATCGCTTGGAACTGCAGTTGAACCAGGGAGGAATAGGAAGAAAAAGTTTTAAAAAAAGAAAAAACAAAGAAACCTAAACTACAAATGATGCCATGGTTGGACGATCAAAGATCATATGAACACCAGAAAGGTATTTCTTCTGTATCCACACACAGACAATGTTCAAAATTTACAGCAAAGAAATGAAATTTTTAGAGACTTTTCAGTCATAACCCTAGTGCAGATGACTTATCAATATTGTAAAAGAAAAGAATAATGAAACAGAGAAATGAGAAAAATCTTTTCACACAGAAAATAGGGACATTATTCACCAAGTTGAAAAAAAAAAAAAAAAAAAACTGTTGAGGAATTTTTCCCACCTTGATCTTGTGCATTGATTTGGTTTTGTGAGAAAAACGTGTTTTGTTCTGTCGTTTTCTTCATTGTGTTATAACCATGTGTTTTTGAGGAAAATCGTTAATGTTTTGGGATTTAGGCCTGGAATATTCAATCTAGTCATTATGTGATTGAAAGCCCTAGTTGTAAATGCTGCTTTATTTATCGTTGTTTGGGAAATCATTACTTATCTTAAGGAGCACAAATTTTGGTTGTGAGATTATGTTCAGTTTATCTGCATTGGGATTAGAGATTTTGTGGTTAGTGGTTTTGTTGAAAAATGGGAATCAGTCTGAAACTTTATGTGGTACTGGGAATATGGTTTTTGTGAATTATGGGTAACAATTTGAAGATTTTGACACAGTTTTGAAGGGATACATTGGTTATGGTTTTGCGATAAAAATACTCCAGCTATGAGGAGTAGGGTTATTGAAGACTGGAGAGGGTCACAGTTTGTGAGGATCATTGAAATTTGTCAGGGTTTGTTTTACAAAGAATTTAGGAAAAAGTGTTCTCCATATTGGGAAAATGATATACTGTATGAGATGGGGGTGGCGACTGGCAATCTTTTCTAGAACATAAGTAGAGACAACTTCCTTTGTTCTATGAGCAACATGTGGTTAAGAATACTCACATGCACTCGTAATTGTACTAATTTATCCATTTGCGAGTAGTAGCTTTTAACATGCTGGCCAATTTTTCAAGCAATTTTTTTGTGTGATTCTAGGGTTTGTTTTCTTGTAATTGATAAAATTATCTATTTCTATTTATACTTAATGCAGAAATATAATACATTATGCATTAGATACATAATCTTATACATTGAAAAAAAAACTTTTCTTGAAAAGGAAAAGAAAAAAGAAATGGAAAAATATTGTAAAAAACAACAAAGAGAAAATATGATAAAGAAAATGTGAAACTGGATGAGATAGAGAGCCAAGCTTAGAGAGGGGCAGAGTAGCAAGGTAGTCAAGTGACTATGGGCCACAGCTAACTAACCAGTCATCCTCTCTCCCTCTATCTTGATAAGCTCACACTTCCCTCCATGTGAGCAAGGAATTAGTTAGATCTTCAAGCAAAAACTACGTTCAGTATTTTTGGTTGGTCTGAGTAAAAATAAAATAAAAGTTTGATTTTGAACCCAAAACAATACTTTCCCTTGCCGCAACTGGGGTGCACATACAAGCAAAAAAAAAAAAAACACAAACTACAGTAAATTTAATCAGCAGTTACTCTCCTTGATATAAAGATCCAAATTTTCTCTTCTCACATTAATTCAAGTGTTAAAAATGATTTTTTTTTTTTAAATTCCTTTTTCAAAATAGATGGTTACTCTTGGGATACCCTGTCAAGTATGTTGAAGTGCTTTTACATGCATATTCAGAGCCTACAACTCAAGAACTAATGAATGCTTTCTATTTCTTGTTTTGCTTTTTTTGTTCTTGTTAGTTATTCTAACTGAAAAAAAAAAAAAATGGGAAGGAAGTATTCAACAAAATGACCAGGTCAAAGGCCAAATAAATGCACTCAAGTCAAAAACTTGGTTTGGGGTGCTTTTAAGACATTTCAAACTGTATCTTTTTAAGATGCAATGATAAAAAAAAATTCATGTTGATGTTTTTTTTTCAAGTATTATGAAGACTTAAGTATGAATTAAAAAAGAAAAAAAAGAAAAAAGAAAGAAGTGTTTCCAAAACACTTAACGGACTTCACAACAAGATTTCCAAAAATAGAATCAATTTATCTATTTATTTGAAAAATTTTCAGAGGTACAAAAACTCTTAGAAATCACTCAGAGAGTACATATCTCTCTTAACACCACTGTCACTAAAAATTGAATAAAAATCAGTTAAAATGAAGCTATGATACAGGGGAGTGAAGTGTAAATTTCATTTTCAATATTTCAAACTATTCTTTCAATAATATGAAAAAAATCACAATCAGAAAATAAAAAATCCGGGATCCACCCTGAAATTTCAACAATTTTCCTTAGCCCATGTCCAATCCTTCCACAAAATTTTATTCAATTTCATTGTGGATAGACAGATAGCTAAACACCTCTTCCAACTTAGCAGGGGTTATTAAAGTAGATATGATCTTAAAACTCAATTCAACTCAAAAAACTTAGAGGAAGGATTAAAATTTTCAATTGGAAATCATTTCAACAAAAACGAAACTTGTATATTGAAGTTTTAATTTGAAACATCATATTGATGTCTCATTAGTCAGTAATTTAAAAGTAAATAAACTTGACATTGGAATGTCCCATTCTACTTAATTAATGAAAATTTGTTTTTTGTATCTTTAGACAACATTTTTGGATTTTTTTTTAGCAAAGCCAAAAAAAAAAAAATTCAAAAATGAAATTTTCATTATTTTCAACTAATTAAATTTTTGAAATAGGGTGTCAATCGGCAGAAAAACCATAATGAAATTTAAAAACATAAAATCAACATATATGAGAACCTCTGAAGAGCTCTTGAAGGGGTTGTGACCTAATAAAAAGCTGAGACCAAACTTAATACAGAAATGCTTATAATGCAGTTGACCCCAGTTTTCAAAACAAATTTCGCTCTCAGAATAAAAGCTAAAACAGAAAGACCTCTAATAAATGTTAGGCATTGGTCCCATGAATGTAAAATTCTGTCTTCAGTAGCACAGAAGTATTATAACTAGAGAGGCCAATCAGATCAAAGTAAGTAACTCAAAAATTTTTTTTCACTAATTTGACTACCAACTATTTTCAAACTGACAAAAACATACTAAAAATAGTCAAAAACACGCCGAACACTGAATCAGGTTACATTAACTGTAAAATGGAAATGAATGAGACGAAAAACATTTCAATAGTCAATAAACAAAACTCATTGCTTTTTCCTTTCCTCTGTCTCTAATAAGGTTACTAACGTAATGTCAAACCAACTCCCATCCCCGCAGGTATTCTCTACTGCACAATTACTTGAAGAAGTTTGGGGAGTATTGACCACTTATTCTCTCCTTGGCTCCACTAGCGTATGTTATGTATTTACAGGAAATGATACTATAGCAATAGATTATTTAACTCAACAACTATTTTCATTCGTTGTTGGGAAATTGCATTCAGCCTTCTTCATCCTAAGTTAGATTAATATTTGTAAAAATGGAAAATTCATCACAATGCGGCAGAAAATTATGGACCCACACTTCAGCTTAATAACAGGTCTACAGTGTATAAAGGATCTGAACAAGTTTTAAGCCAACATTATTCTGATAAAATAAAGCAGAGGTTAACAAGCAAATGCTAGTCAGTTCAGTCCTCACTGGGTGACCCTGGTCATCGCGATTTTGTGCTAAATTTAGCTAAGCAAAAAAAAAAAAAATCATCTAATATTCAAGTAGGAACTCACAAGGAAGAAAAAAAAAAAAAAAAAAAGGGTTCATGGGCGCAAGTTATGTTTTTTTTCACAAGGTTTCAGCAGTATACCCTCCTGCCTTCGTTGGGTGTCATTTGTTCTGGAATGTTAAAATAAGCTTCTGTAGAGCATGGTCATCCTAATATGCGTTTCATATCCAGTTTTGTGGATTATCTCTACCTGAATTCATGAGGAATAAGTTCTACAGGAATTAATTTCAACATTCTAGGACGCCCAAGGAAGGCCAGACTGTACACAGCTGGAACGCTGTAAAAAAAATGAATGCACAGAAAGAAAATAATCTGACTTGATTATATACAATGATTAAAATACTCCAAAATTCAGATAAAAACTTCTTTTTAGTTTGTTTCTATTTTTTTTGCTTTCGTCCATTATTCAGTAATTCATGTGCTTTATTCGTTACTCATCTACATGTTAAATAAAAAGCCAAAATGTAATTGGCAACACAAGCTATTTATAAAAGAATTTACCTAATAATTATCAGCTACGATCAGCAAGTACTTAATTTAATGATTAAAACATTAATTGTCATGTTTAAAAACACTTGTGGCTCCTTACTCACTTACTGCTATAGAAAGTAAGTACTGTAGTTAAAAAATGAACTTAGGTATTTTTACTGGAAAATTAAATCGACCAATTCAGTAACAAATTCACATATCAATCTTAGGCATCAGTTGTCAAATTATTTGTACTAAAATCCTCAACTTAGTTGTTTTGAGCACTATATTCTGACCCATCGGCTTTCCAGCCTACTTTGGATATGTTTGAAAACAAGTTTAAATGAACTTGCAAAAATTCATATAAGGATTAGAAGGTATAATTTAGATTAACACTTTCATTATTATGTATTCTTTGGTATATTTTGTCATCAGAGAATCTTTGTTTCACCAGTTGAAAGACATCCCTAATCCGAACAGTCTTCAGACATCACATGACCAATATCTTTTAGCAACACGCACAGTTAAGGGCAATCAATACAACACCTAGATAGCCAGCCAGAATCACTTAAAAACTGAATAAACATATGTTAACAGTTTTGGCTGGCAGTTGATGACAGTTTTAAAATTTAAAAAAAAGAAAAAAAAAGGTGGGGGTGAAAATCTTACACTCTTGATCCAACCATCTAAATGTTCATCTTCAGCTCAACTTTCCAACATTTCTATCAACCACTCAACTTCTATTTGGTCTATGATTTGGCCAGAATTCAAATCTTGATAACCCTGGACAAAATCTAAAGAATTTTACAGAAATGCAAAGCCGAGAATTTGGCAGAAGAATTTCTTGCTTTAAGAAGACTTTAGTATGGCACAAGCTGGAAGTCAACCACTAAATCATAAAGGTCAGAGACCCTGAAATGAACATGTGAATAGTTCTTCACTAAAGTGTAGAAATATGAATTTTTTTCAAAACCAGCAACAAGTAGGAAGTCGCTTCGTGCTAGCTCTCACTTTCACTCTACCTGAGGCAATGACTTTTGTCTCCATTTCTCAAACAGATCATTGTTTTTAGCAATCGTTGGTTCTATAATGGAGGTACTAGCCCGATGCTTAAGATGGACTGCCTTAAAGGGTTCCATCAACAGTCCTGCTATTTACCCATAGCCAGGGGAGTTCATGCTTTCCCCAAACTGCATCAGTTCGAACTTCTTGCCTATTCCATTCTCTGTGCTGTTGACCACTAGACCACATACCTCTTTAGTGGTTTAAGACTGGAAATTTTATTTTTAGTCTCAGAAGAATGGTACACGGCCATCATAATGCTTCTTCATAAAAAAGGAAACCCCTAAGACCTCAACAACTATAGACCTATAAGCCTACTCAACTGCATATACAAACTCTTCACAAAAATCCTCGCCAAGCGGATTACTAAAACACTAAATGAAAACCAACCATGAGAGCAGGCTGGATTTAGAAGAAGTTACTCAACCATGGATCATCTCCATTCAATAAATCAGCTGAAAGGGAAAGCAGCAGAATACAAAATGCTACTCACTGTAGCATTCATAGACTTCAAGAAGGCATTCAACTCTGTAGAAATTCCCATGGTCATAAAGGCTATCACCCTACAAGGTGTAGACCCTGTATACATCAAAGTACTGCAACATATATACAATTACAGTAACTTCATCATCAGGCTACATAAGGACTCTGAACCGTTTCAGCTCCAAAAAGGAGAAAGACAAGGTGATAACAGCTCACTCGAACTCTTCACAGCCTGCCTCGAGATGATCTTCCATGAACCTGGACTGAGAGAATAGAGGAATCAAAGTAGATGGCCAATATCTGAGCAACCTCAGATTTGTAGACGACAATGTACTTTTTGCAGAGAACCTATACGACCTTCAACTAATGCCAGATGAATTAAACGAAGAAAGCAAGAATTGGCCTACACATGAACTTCAGCAAAACAAAAGTCAGGTGCAATAATCGCATCAAGAATAAGGACATAACTGTCAAAATTGAAGATGCAAAACTGGGGAAAGTTGATCACTACATCTACTTAAGACAATGAATCTCTATGAAATCCACCAAAGAAGAAGAAATCAAGCAGAGAATCACTCTAGGATAGCAAACCTTCGACAGAGCGAGCTCAACCTTCGGAAACTAGACGAATAACCCTAAAAAGAAGAGTATACAACCAATGCATTCTCCCGATAGTCATTTATTGAGCTGAAACATGGAGCGTAACCAAGAGACAGACTCGCGAACTGAAAAGCATGCAACATGCGCATGAGAGAAATCACAAGACAGCAGAATATATCAGAAAGAAAACAGGGGTCAGAGACATCAAAGAATCCATTAGAAAACTCAAATGGCAATGGGCTGGTCATGTTGCAAGAATGAAAGATAACCGATAGACATCACGACTCACAACATGGATCCCCAGAGAACACACATGAAACTGAGGCCAATAAAAAATAAAATGGAGAGATGAACTAGACAAATTCAGGAAATACTTGTTCCAAAATGCCCATGATAGAGAAATATGGCGGATCCTAGGGAAGGTCTATGTCCAACGACAGATGTTAGCAGACTGATGAGAAAGTGGACATTTTACTTTCGGTGGTTAGAGAGTGGACATTTTACTTTCGGTGGTTAGAGAGTGGACATTTTACTTTCGGTGGTTAGAGAGTGGACATTTTACTTTCGGTGGTTAGAGAGTGGACATTTTACTTTCGGTGGTTGAATATTTTATTTTTAGATTTCAAGGCTAACAGTCCAATTCTTCTTGGATTTGTTCTCAATCTGAGTGTCAACAGACTTTTCCAAACAAACATACAGTAATATTGGTAATCCCCTACTCTAATAGTAATCCTCTACGATTTAAGATATAGAAGCCATTGCAACATCTTGTTTGATGGTTTCAATCACACTAAATTAACAAAAAAAAAAAAGAAAGCTCTACAGTGTTCGCATCTACACCATGATTACTTATATTACATTTGTCTCAAAAGCAGTACAGAAAACAAGTCAACTAAATAAAGGCATCTCTGATTTTTCACAGATAAAACTGATATTTTCTCAAGAAGAAATTTGTTTTTTTACCCTAATTCTGTTGCTTTATATTATTTTTTTAAAAACAAAATATGAAGATTTGTAGAAAATCGACAGAAGAGATTTTTCCTTTGAGGTATATGTTTTTGTTTGCGATAAATATATTTGAATTAGAATATTTGTATAATTTATGTATACGTAAATAATTCCATAGATTTCTTATGGGTACTATGTTATAAAAAAAATAAATAAATAAAACAAAATAAAATGTTACTATTCTCAGAACAAATGTCAGAGGTAAAGAAGCCCTCCTCTAAAAATCATTCATTTCTTGGAGTCAAGCCAGTCATCTAGTAGGGGTGGGGTCTTATATATTTACATAACATTGCATGGCATTATGTAAAACGTAAACAACTGCCTCGAGAGGGAGGAGATCTGTACTGAGGCTCATTGACCCGACCTTTTTAATTTCTGAACAACACTCACTGAACAAAACAAATGACATGACAGTACCAAGAACAACCAGTAACACCAAGAAAAAAAGAAACCCTAAATGGATGCCCTAAAATAGACATCAGGTTAATTAGCAAAGCCGTGTTTGCAGGTCTTGTGAGCCACAATACAAAGAATGTTTATTAAATATATAGTCTGTAGAATTTGAATTTCCATGAAATGACTTTTTTAGGGGAGAAACTTGAAACTCATTTTAGTAGAAAAATACATGGTTTCAAACAGTGGATAGGAGATATATTTATCAGTAAAATTGTTACTCTTGAGACTGAGAAAGAGAAAAGTCACTGTTTATATAATATAATTTAATAGTTATGGCCAAATCGTATTGGATATGCTAGTTGTTTTATGATCACCCAAGTTCAACAAAATCGAGGCTGGTCAGTACCTCAATAGCTGAGTGTGATCTGCAGGAAATCATGTAGTGAGTCTTCTACACTGAACCCCTCAATCCTCCAAACGAAGAGATCAATCTCTACACTTTACTTGATAATGTAAGCTAAAATCATCCCACTCCTGAAAACTGACTGTCTTGGATGCGAGTGATAAGAATGGCTATATATCTTCAAACAACATCCTACACTCAATACCTATAAAACCTTTAATTGTTGTTTTAAAAAAGCCCTACAAGATGTGATTAATAACAATATTTAAACCTAGTTGAATTAATGGCCTCTTATACAGAGAAATAAACACCATCTATCATTTGGATGAATGAAAACACCAACCTCTTTCCTTCTTTCTCCTGTACACACATGGCTGAAATAATAAGCCAATGACAAAAAGGAAATGTTAACTTCGCAGATACAGCGCAACTAAAATACTTATAAATTTATCCATACCTCATATAAATAAATTACCATAGCCCACGTGAGTACCAGAATTAATTATTCTTATTAGTGATTTGCATCATACAAAAATTAGGTGGTAAAAGTAATTGCAAAGAGAAAAGAATGAGAGAAAAAAAAGTTCCAATTTTGTGGAACGGAGTACAATTTAAAGGAAGATTTTCCAGTTCAACATATTTTTTGGATGTATATCTTTGATAAACATATCATGAATTATGTATGAAAGCCCAAAAGCATGTCATTTGAAGGAGAATTTAGTCCAAATAACTTATTGACCATAATTGCTTTTAAATACCAGTTGCCTATGATCTCAGTTGGAACAAAGTCATTTCCTGGTTTCATATGGTTTTGCTGAGAGGAAAGAATTGGGAATTGCTGATAGTTCAGATGTCCATACATTCAATTTTCTCACAGAACTACTAATATTCATGAAAACAAAATACTACATTTTAGCAGTATTACACAAACTTTTGCAGACTATCATTCCTCTTTAGAGCATATATTTCATCAACCCCTTACCTCAACTATGGTCAGTCAAAAGTGTTTTTCTTTTACTTGAGCATTTTACACATTCAATATAGAAAGTATCAATTTGTATTTTTTCCCTTACCACAACTTGCTTTCCCCTCCTTCAAATTGTCCAGTGCCTCTAAGGAGATGGTAGCGCCCACTTTCAGAATCACTACATTATCCTATGCACCATAAAACAGATTAAAAACATGAAATCAAATTTTGTAACCCAAGCCAAAGGTCTACATGTGGGGCAATGACAAGATTTTCTCTGCACCCCACCTCATCTCTTCCTCAAAGAATCCATTTAATTCTGCTGATTATTCTCTCAAGATGAAAGAAAATTCAATCATTCAAACCAACAAGAAAAGAGCAAGAGGAAGGCACAAAATAAATTGATTCAAAGTTATAAAATGAAATTAATATCAAAATGGGTTTCTTTTATTAAGGTCATTTCTGGGGAGAGGAACAATGGCTAAAACCTTTTAGAAGCTACTTGGTTTTGATATTATTTCTACTAATAACAATATTTATAAAAAACAAATATAATAAATTTCTCTGTTCAAAAGAATGAATGTATAAGAATGAATGTAAATTCATAACAAAGCATATAAATTGGTTCAATTTTTATATCCTTTTGTTTAATGTTAAAAGCCGCTTATTGCCATCAAAAAGACCCATATCAATAATTTCAGTACAGCCTCTTCTATCCTGGGAGGGGGGGGGCACTATAACAATTTGAGGGATCCAGATTTGAACCATCTAAGAGATAACTTTTTTGGTCTTCACCAGTAGTGATTTATTTATTGACACAACTCTTGTTTAGGATAAAGTTTTCTAAATTTTATGATACTATTTCTTCACAATATTCTTCTTATACCGATCTGAATTCTACATTTCATCCTAGTTTTTATCAAATTACATTGAAGTTTAATTTAATCAAAACTATTTTTTTTTACAATCAAAGTAAATTTTTGTTAATAAAGCAGCATAAAATTTGCAATTTCTGTTTTAAAATATTTTTAATATATCATAACACCAAACAATTCTATTTATTTACTTTTTGATTCTGAAATTGGATAGATTAACCAAACTTCCATTTCCCATATGAATTTTGATTCAAGTTTTATTTTGAAATAATACATTTACAGAAAAAAATTGGTAAGAGGATCTACTCATGACTTTATGTATTTTGATACCCTAAAACTTCTCGAATTGAATAGAAAACCATTTGTCATTATTTCTCCTCAAATTTTACTAATTTCAGATGCTTTATCTTTATTTTTATAATTGGAGTTGCAAGAAACTTATGATCTTTTAATTCAAAAGACTAATTCAAACTTTTCCATCTTGTCATATGAATTTCAATTTATTTTTTCATTTTGAAATATACTTATATAAATAGGTCTATTACTTTGATTTTCATAATTATTTCATGCTCATTATCTTTATTTTCCAAGTTATGCAAAAATGAAAGAATACAAAAGTTTAGCCAGAAGTGGATCTTACTAACAATTGCCTGTCTATATCTATACAGAATAACCACACGGAAAATGTATTTGCATGGTGTACACGTGCAGGTCCAAGGAGAAGCTATTGTGAATTAAACAGTTTGTTGAAGTCACAAGAATAGCTTCGAAAAAACAAAACAAAAACAACATGCAAAAAAGAGTCAGACGAAGATTTGAGAGGAAAATGAAGGGGTCCAAATCAGACACGAGAGGAAAAACGTTCTACAGACTTTTTTCCTATGACAAAATATTTAAATCCATTGCATGGATACCAACTTCCCTATCTACTTCAACCAGTGCGTTCCTCAGCTTCACCCTCAACAGTCAGCTGGCTGGCGAGCTATAAGACAGTTTCCAGTGTCTTAGTTTAACTGCCACTATACAATTCAAATTCTGCTGATGCTGTTGCTTGGGGTGTCTTTGAAGATGTAACCAATGAGAAGAGAGCTACTTTTCAGCTGAATGCTGGTTGACAAGGAGAGTCAAAACTCTTTGTAAGTTAGCCGACACCACAACCAATACCTACTAAAATTAATTTATTTTGGAATTATCATAGCTGGGAACATCACCTAACTCCTGTGGTCTCTATCTAACAAGAAGGAAAGTATTGCCAATGCAATACAAAATTTCACTATCTGGATCTTCTGAGCTTGTTTAGATCCCAGAAATACTGATGAAATTTGAGTTCCTTTTTTCTGGGGGGAAAAAAAGAAAAGAAAAAAAAAAGAAAGATTTTTTCTACGCTGATAACATTTTCAAAATTGACATAAAAAGTTGACCCTGTAAAATTTTCATTTTAATGCCCTTAGTTTGGCTTGTGCTACTGACAAAAATAGCAGATCCACCCCTAAAAAGCCACTTTCCGCCATTTTGAAGGGCCCATAACTTCCAAACCAAATGGCCAAACTGCCACAGAGAAAGCTAAGTTAAATATGAATAAGACTTTTCAAGTTTACCGGGAATGAAAGGAATTCGATTGAACAATAATTCAGCAAAATTTGAACCACTTTTTCAACTTTCTATGTTACATTTCATGCTTTCAAAAAACAACAAAGTTTGGGTTTTTACTATAATGGTTCTGGGTTTTGCTCAACAGAAAAGTATTCAATGCTTTTAAACTCTATACTTCATTGCTTTATCCAAGGTAATACATGAAATGAATATAATCCAGTGAAATTTTCATTTTAACACCAATAGTTTACTTTCTATGGCTGACCAGAAATGGTTTATTTGGGTGGAAATCTACTGAGATACAGAATTTCCACTGGATATCTTAGTTATGAAGTGCCAAATTAGTCATGTTAGTGCCACGCAGTTGTAAATTTCAATTTTTCATAACTTCTGAACAATTTGTTCAATCAAGCTGGAATTTCTGTGTGTAATTTCCACAAGAAAAGGCTGTCACCAACAGAAATTTCATCAAAACCTCAGAGGGAGCTCATGGGGCCATTAGGTGTGTTGATATGGAATGACCCAAATGAGTGAAGACAAAAACATGAAGATCCCATTAATCCTAAGAAAAAAAAACCATGCATCCTTCCGATAGTCACTTGTGGAGCTTAAACATGGAACCTAACTAAGAGACTAACCCCCAAACCAAGAACTACGCAATAAGCACATGAAAAAAAATCATGCTAATCTCACAAATGGTGCTGTTTTGTGTTCTCTTGGCATCCAGGAGAAAACAGGAGTCTGAGACATCATGGAAACAGTCAGAAAACTCAAATGGCAATGGGCTGGTCAGGTTGCATGAATAGCAGACAACCAATGAACATCATGACTCACAACATGGATCCTCAGAAATCACCATGTGTAATCAATGCCAGCAGAAAACAAAATGGAGACGAACTAGACAAATTTTAAAAAATTGGCTCGGCAACATCCACAATTGAGAAGTATAGCGAACACTTGAGTCTATGTCCAATGACGGACATTAAAAGACTGATGATGCTATAACTAGGGTTTTTTTTTTCCATCTCTATATAGATATCTACTCCTATTAGTGCTTATTGTGAAATGGCTCAAAGCTATTCAATGATTTTTATGAATAAAATTTTGTTTCTATTGCATTTTAGTAATTTCTCTCCAAAATAAACAGCAAATACCATAAATAATTCTCTGTGATTGGGGGAAGGGTGAGGTAGGTGAATTTGTTTTTATGTTCAGTAAGATTACAACAAAAGGCTCATTGTATAAGTGCCTATTGCTTCTATAATACTGAGTGAAGGGTTACAAAGACATTTTTCATCAGTCATGATTAAAAAAAAATCCTTTCAAAGTTTGAGAAGCCCTGCTTAATTTTTTTTTATTTTTGACTACCATTTCCCTTATCTAACATACCTGTAAGAGCAAAAAATATAGAAATTTCCTTTCTGAAGAATTTTATTCAGCTATCAATCAATACCACCTCTAGTACCTTTGGATAAGTGTCAGCTATTGATATATTTTGTGATGTAACTAACTAGAAACTTACTTTCCATTTATCATACGATCAACCAGAATCACTTTTCAAAAACACAAATTTTTTTGAACAGAATTAAAAATGAAAAAGCATCAGAAATAATTCATTACACATCAACAGTAACAAACTCTTCAAAGCCATACTTTCAAACAACTGACAAAGTGAGGGTCCAGATCAGCATTATAGTCAAAACGTGAATAGAATGCCCCCATCAAAAACTAAAAATTTGTCTTCCAAAACTGACATTTTTGTAAATGTAACAGATGTCTATAATTTTTTCTGAAAAAAAAAAAAAAAAAAAAAAAATCTCATACAGTTTTCCAGTTCGAGTGTTTATATGAATGTTAAGACGTTTTTAATCACAATTTGAATCAGCCGTGGATATCCATTTATTTTTTTCAATTTTTTTATATTGTGTAAAGAAAAATAAAGGACATACTTTCCACTATGATTAACATTTGAAGTTATATATATATATATATATATATATATATATACACACATGTGTTTTATAAATATCCATTTCAATGTCATTATCAAAAATTAATAAATACATTTGGAAAAAAAATCTAAGGGTTGTTCACAGATAGCTTTCAATAGTTTTTCACACAATGATCTGCACATTAATTTGATAGTAAAGGATTCTTTTAAGAGAAAAAAAAAAAAAAGTATTTCACTGTCTTCACTCACATCATCGTCAAATTTCATCAGCTTAATGTTCCAATTCATAGAAATGCCGTATCACCATCCTATAAGACGCATGGTTTACAATGGCATTGGGGGACAACAGCTCACTGCAACTCATCCAAGCCTCATAACTGTTTATGGCTAGCTTCAGTAGACAGTCCTCTAGTCATAATACCAGAACATTGGACAGTGTAATAATAGCGTAGATTTAAAAATTTAAATGTGAATCTTATGACAGAAAATACAGTGATTTAACGAGAAAATCTGTATCATTCTGCTATGTACATTCACATGATGGGTTAGGATTAATTCCATTGTCTTTATTCAGTTTTTTACGTTTTGGTTGAGTGCCCTCCGGAATACAACAGACACCTGAGGAAGATCATAGGGTACACAACCGAAACGTGAAAATAGAACAAACAAAGGAATTAAACATACATAAAATCGATTTATCTCCTGTTTTACAAAGGTTCCCCGTTCATTTTGTAAATGTTTATGAGTGAAGTAAAAAGAAACCAACTTGGAGAAACGGAGCTGAACTGTCTGATTCTCAAGAAAAAAAAGATATGAGACGTGAAAAAGCTAATGAAGATGAACACAGTGAGTGTAATACAAATAGATACGTATTAGCAATCTGTTTTAAGATAGAAAGAGATTGGAGGTGCATAAAATAGACAAAGATAGATACTGATAGGCGAGATATGAGGATAACGGTAACACGTTATGCTTCATTGCATGTGATGCTTCACTAGGCACGTGAATGTTTAATCAAGCAGGTAGAGAAGAAGAAATTCATTTTCGATGTCTATCATTTTCAAAACCGTCGTAACTTATTCATTGTCAAAATTATACTCCTATCATCCAGTTATAATTACCTGTGGAAAAATTCAGATACATTTGAATTTCTATGAGTATTTTTTTAGTAATGAATTTTGTAAAAATCCCTTGTTTTCGGTGGGTTTCAGGCACTTTCTTATCGTTCTCTTACTTTTAAGACTAAATAGTTCACACACTACGTCAAAGCTGTTTATCGGGTAAACAAATGTTTAAGTCTTATAAATTTCGTCTGAAGTTTTATTAAAAAGTGCTTCAACTCGTTTCACTGAAAGAGCCCATGGGTTCAGATGGTAGGTAGGAGATATTTTTATCAGCAAAATTGTTACTAATAAGTGGAAGAGTCCATTGTTACGGACAGAGACAACAAAATCACTGAGATCATTACATAAATAGATATTAAATCATGGGGAGTCATAAAAGCTTATAAGACATTCAAGACAATAACTAACAGGTGTATCTGATTTATTTGAATGGCCCAGAGCAAGGAAAGTGGATTTCGTAAAAATGAATTGTTAAATTACCCCTTTTTACGGTCAGTTTTCAGTTCGTAAAATTCAGAAAAGTCGAGTTTATATTTTCCTCTCGATCAATCCTCATATCTTTATTTTAACGTTTTTATTCCAGTATTTTTTTCCTAATGATTCGATGGGTTTGTTTTCCGATTTTCATTAGTCAACGGTGACAATGAGTAGGTGTCGGTGCATAAGTAGATTTTTCTAGGGACTCTAAAGAAAAGCTAAGATATTTTTTAAAATTTCACTAATTGCTGATGATCACTCAAAGATAGTGAGTAGCCGATTTTTTTTAAATGACATAGTGACTGCCAACTCTCATCTACCAAATACAAATTTTTAATTTTCACAAAAAAAATAAATAAATAAAATGAAAATAATCCTCAACGAAATGAGAATTTTTTTGTAAATTGTTAAGTATTTCAAAATTTTATATAAGGATACAAAATCAAATAGGGATCAAATTAATAGGTAACAAAGCAAGCAAAAAAGTAAGGGTTGATCACTTCACTTTTAATATTCAATAGTTCAACCTGAAATAAATCGGTTAGTCTCAGGATTTTAGCTAAAAACAACACAATAAGGGAAGAACAGAAATCAAATTCATATTTAATGTTATTCAAACTAAATGAGCCTAAAGTTGTTCTATGTCTTTTTCCTTAACAAAAATAAAGTAAGGTTTTAAGAAAAAAAAATTACTATTGTTTTTCCCCATGTAATAAATATCTTGGTCGTCGTATGAAAGAGGTGGCCGAAAAATGAGGGATCCGTTTGTACTTCATTTTTACATAAAAATATATACCCCATTTCGTGACCATTCGCATGTACTTGGAATGAGATGAAAAAAAGGAAATATAGACGTTCAACGGAAGAGAAAAGGGTAAAAAGTGAGAAAAAATTAATTCTCAGAAGATTTTCTTTACTTGACTGAAGTATAAAATACAATTGTTAATAAGAGCATAAAATGACAAAAGTTCGATGATAAAATCTTTATTCATTTTCATTAATCTTTTTTTGGTAATAGGTAATTTCAATAATTTCTTATTCTATGTACCTCAAGTAGTTCTCCCCAAAGAAAATGTTTTCTTTCGATTTTCATTTATCAACCATCCTGGAATTTGTTTTGTGTTGTAAATTTTCAAAGGTTCTGCGGGGGGTTCTATTTACAATGTAATCATGATGCTAAACTGGGCACCTGTTTTCCCATTATTATAGAAGTACGGCTTGTAATAATTGTTTTCTCTCATTTTTTCTCATTTATACCTTTTTATTATTTATACCACATATTTTTTTAAGCATGTGGTTTGCGCCATTCTCGACATGGAGGGGTCACGAAAGTGGTAATTTTCTCCCTACTTCCGTAAAAATAGCGGAAAATAAGTGCCTAGTTTAGCTTTGAGTTACATGGTAAATATAACCCATCTCATGAAACCTTCAATTTTTTTTTTGATAATTTTCCGGATGGTGTAGTGCCTAATGGATAGAAAGCGTGGAAAACTGAAATAAAAACATTTGTTTGAAAACTATTTAATATATACAAAATAGGAAATTACCTTAATCTCATGAGAAAGTCATTTTTTAGCAGTAAAAACGTCTTTTTCTATAAAAAGGGGGAAAATTTCCGCACTTGACCACATTTTTGGCAGCCTAAAAATCGACTCTTTAAATGAAAATAAAGGAAATAAAAACATCAGATGAAAGTTCAAACCTTATAGTTCGAAAAATAGAAATAAAAATCCTTTTAAAAAATATCTATAATATAATTCAAGTTTCAAAAACCCTAACCTCTCCAAGAAAAGATGAGATGGGAGATGTGTCACCATAGGAAGGCAAAGCAAACCAAGCAGCATCCATAGTCTTTTTGGGTTTGAAACAGAATAAACAAACAATTTACGAATGGTTTTGGTTTACATACTTACCAAAATTGAACAACTGGGATCGCATGAATTCTCTTGAGAGAAACGAACGGATTTTCCGAAGGTAAACAATAAGACAAACACGTAAAATAACAACAATACAAAACAACAACTACTCATGGTCGGCCATATTTGTGGTCACATGACCCAGCCACTTCGACAGAGAAAGGACAGCAGAGGCTGACGTTTAACCCAAATAGGGATAGATATAACTACGAAGGCCCTCAAATGCAATAACCATTCGTTTCCCTTAATTTTTTTTCTTTTATTTTGTTTGTTTTCTTTCTGTCTCTCTCTCTCTCTCTCTCTCTCTCTCTCTCTCTCTCTCTCTCTCTCTCTCTCTCTCTCTCTTTCACTCTTTTTCTTACAGTCTTTTATATTTATTAACGGAATTTATTTTTCTGTCTCCCCTTCTTTCCTCTCTTCCAAACCTCTCCTTTCTTTCTTCCTCTCTCTCTACTTTTTCTTACTTTTATTCTGTTTTTCCACTTTTTCTTCTCTTCCTCTCTTATTCTTCTTTCTTTCCTGTTTCCTCTCTCTTTTTCTTTCCTCGTTGTGCTACTGCCCGAATATAAGGGAATAAAAGAATTCACAGATAAATAAAAACAAATCACAAAATGAAAATCGTGTTTTGTCAGAGAAAATTCTTAAATATTCTGACCCAGAAGCTTCTTTTTTTTTTCTTTTTTTTTTTTTTTGTCTCCCGCAATGGCCAGTTCTCCAGTCTTCTTCAATCAAATCTGGTATTTTATGAACACCCTGAAGTCAGGGTTTTGAGGCATTTTCAAATATCTACATCACCTTTGTCGAAGTCGGTTTTGCTCTTATACATCGTCAATGTTGTACATGTACATTTATCCAATGACCATTTTAAGCAATTCCCAAAAGATTACTCCAAAAGACATTCAATTAAGAAACAGGACTTGGAGGTTATATTAACATTTCGATTGTTGGTGATGCAGACAAAAATATCGAATTATAAATTGAAAAACAATCCACAAACTCTAATCAAATATTAATTATCTAAAGGGGTGAATTGCTGCCGCATCTCACCGGAGCACTGCTCCAGCAAGTTTGTGAAAAGGCTACAAATGAATGAATAGGACGAGGCACATTTCTAAACTTCCCATAAGTTTGCTGTCTCCCTCTTCCCCTCGGTTACTTACAAAATACTATTTGTCAACTTCGACAACCCTGTCATCGCTGTTAACGATAGTTTTCATGTATTTTGCTTCTTTTTTTTTCCTCAACTAATGAATTTTTATGAGATCACTTGTATTCCCACACAAGCACTGACGCACATGTGGACATAAATGCGTATATTGGGCGGGGGATTGTATTGGTTAATGGCCTCACGGCCAGTCGCCCAGAGCGCCAAGCACTGGGGGAGCCTGTCATGTCTGAGACGGTTGAACTTTTCAAATTCAAATGGAATATGGGAGAATGAATACATCAAACATGCTAAAAAGTCAAAATAAGAAAATTCTCTATTGATTAATCGGATCCTCAGGAACTGACAGTTATATACTTTCTTCTGTGATAAAACTTGAAGAAACAAAGGAAATTCTCATGACCGACAAGCTCATTCAATCAATTAATTGTAATCTATGTGACGGATTCATTTCTTTGTTGTATTGCGGAATTATAAGTTTGCAATAAAAATCTGAGTTGAAATTTGATTAAGCAAACTAAATTTGTTTTTTTTAATGAAAAGTTATTACTTATTTTCATCTTTACTCGCTTCCATATCTCTGGTTTCAACGCGCCAGTCTGACTACACACAGAGAGGTAGAATCAGACTTCCATTATTATATCGATAGATACGGCAGAAATAAAAATCAAATAATTCTTGGGGAGAGCGCGAATGAAGACCCTACATTATTATCATTTTTTTAAATTCTTTGCAAAAAACGTGCCCCAGTTTCCCATTTGTACCCATAGAAAGTTTCATGATAATATTATGTGTGATGTTGCCCTCTCTCAGCCTGGTCTCATCCTGTCAACGTCTTTTAGACCTACGTTGTGCTTGAAGGGTTGTTGGCGAAATTGGTTGTAACGTCTTCGAGTTCGGGCCAGTTCAGTTACAGAATGGATTTGCAAAAGATCTTGATAACTTGAGGCTTTAAAATGGACGCAAATATGAAAGTCTCAAAACAAAAATGCTTATTAAATGCTCTGGGGTTACAAACCTCAATTTAACCCTTCCCGAGCGGCTTGATCGCTAAATGAAGATTGAGGGTGGACCAGTCATGTTTACGACTAATCTGTTGAAATCGAAGCACTCAAGTGGCAAAGATCAGCAAAGTGAACAACTGAATCCGGCCTTCAGTCGACACTTCTTCCTGTAGCCATGGACTTGGTTATTCATTTCAAGTTAAGACTTTACTTGAAACTGCAAACCTCGATAGTACTTCGTCTTGTGAAGTCGCCAAGATTGCCCACTTGTCTATACTTTTTAAGACAGTCTCCTGTTATCTGCCTAAAAACCGATTTCTAAAAGTATTTGCGGAAAACCCGTAATAAGGGTTGAAACACTTCCACTCTCGCAAAGACGTGATTTAATTGGCTTATCTCTTCTCGCTATTTCCCTGAATAGGCGGGACTATACAGATCATCTGTCCTACTAAACCAACCATGGGCTAATGGGTTATCTTGCCATCTCGATCTACTCACAGGAAATATCCAATTTTTTTTCTTACAGGTGACAGCTAGACACAAAATAAGGGACCAATTTAGCTTGCGCTTATGTGGTAAATCGAAGTGTTGGCATTTTCAAAAACTCACTTTTTAAAAGTATGCCTGAGTCCAATTAATACACTCAGAAAATGTAATGGGAATATGTTTTGTAGTTTCTGAGTTTTGCTCATATGGACAGATGGTGATCCACTAAAATTAAGCTGATTAATGAAATTCAGTGAGATAAAAAAAAACTTTTGGTATCTATTCATTAATTACTGTATTTTTGAAAAGGTTACTTTGTGGAAATATTTTATACGTAATATCCTGGCCTTATCTAATTTTATGACATCTCAATATACATTGAATCAAACCGAAAGATAAGGTAAAAGATGACGTCATCAAATATGGCGGTCGCTCGATCACCATACGTATCACTTCTCTGTTGATATTGGCCAGGTTTGCATGAAACTTCTATTCTTTCTACTACTTCAAACCTCACGAAGATAATGGGTGAAGTGGAAGATTTTGTTTGAAAATATATAAGATCACTTATTTTCAGGTATTCATGATCTGTTCTTTTATGACGAAACTTGTCGTATGTCTGTTAATAGTGGCTGATTTGCACAGAAATTGAGTCAATATATCAGGGTTATGGTATTCCCCAGCATTTGAGGCGCATGATCATAAGACGCACCTAAATTCTTCAAGTATAGTCTCGAAGAAAAAAAATCCAAAACACCCTTCTAATTTCCTTGATCTTCATAGCCATCCACACTATCGGATTATTTTGATGCTCTTATCTATTCAAATCTATATTAACCCGGCAGTGACTAGCTATTAACATTATTTGTATAGCGCAGTAACAAATGATAAAGGGACAGATCTGTAAAAAAAAGTGCGTCTCATATGCCGTAAAATACGGTAATAAGTATGATGTTAATACGAATGCTAAGACAATTGTTTGTTTTTTTATTTACAATTTTTATTTATTTAGACACAACAAAAACATTCATTCATCTTTCATTGTGAATTAAATGATATCATAGATATTGATATTTGCAAAAAGTGTTTTAAATTGTCAAGATTTTTGCAAGTTGTATCCGATCCCTTTACACTTTCACACCGGTAAAAGGAGCACCTCATTTTCCCTACACGAGGGTTTGGCACACTTTTAACTACTGCATGTCTCTATAAATTCATTGGGATACATTCTATGAGTTGATTTGTGGTACCAAAATGTTTTCTTTTCAAGACCTAATGCACATGGGTCACAGTGAAAATAATACAGTGATGTTGAAAGTAGGTATAGAAGTATGACCTCAATAAATGATTTTTGGCACTACTTGTGGGAAGCAAGCCTTCAATGTCTGTCTTCTCCCCTTGATGGTACAGACACAATATGAGTTCATATAAAGACTTGCAAGTTGACCCTGTAGCGACCCCTATACTTTTAGTTAAGAATTAGAAACGAAACCCTCCTTTTAACTAGATATCTAAAACGTCACTTCCGTCGGCGACCCTTTGTAAAAGCCCTGAATGTACGTGGTCAAACACCCCTTTCTTCGACAAGCTTAACTTCTACTTTTTGGCCCCGGCATCCTGAGCCAGTTATCTTCCTTTACCCCACTCTGAACTCACGGTCGTCACAGTCTATATTCATTAACCATGATAATATATACATTGTCTTGTCACTTATCTTCCTCGATGTGAGTATTTACAAGGACTTCATAGCTATAAAATGCAAACACTGCAACTACTATTTTTGGCGACCACACAAACGCTGCGTTCATTATTTCGCTTCTTTAGATCTTTCTTGCACATATCCTGACTAATCACCCTTTTATAATCTAGTTTCGCACGTACAATCTTTATTGAACCCAAACAGCGATGGATTGTTTGTTTGACGAGACGAGGGAATTTGGTCCTCGTCGTGGTTTGACTGTAGCGCATGTGCGACCCTGTAGCTGTGGAAGGGAAGGAAGCTTTTCGAAGAGACTGGAATGCGCGCCAAGTATGAGGTTGGACGCGCATTGAAATAAAGTGGAATGAGGATATACACATATTTGGGGCCAGGGAAAAAAACATACGTTTAATACAAGAATAAAGATGAGGTACGTGTAAAGATGACATAAATACGATCGATCGTGGGAAGTAATGTTTGGAGAAGAGATAGAAGAGATGGCGAAAGATGGGAGCTCTCTTGTCTTGAGAGTACTGGCGTCGGAGTTGGAGCGGAATTGTCTGAAAGCGTGGAATCCGTATGGTTGGACTACTCCAATATAAAACGTGGAAACCAGGTTCAGTGTGCGAGCCTTACTGCCAAGTAAGTGAGTTAACTTGGAGGCTATTCTCAGACGCTGTTAGACTCTCAGCGAACCGACTATGAAAGATATAGAACATGGAGTTTTATTCATACGTGGGTCCCGTGGTTAAGATCGGATCGGCTAGTGGGTCGGCGAAATGATAATGATCTTAGGGAAAAAGGAAGAGAGACGCCGGCCGAAAGGCTGGGACCAGAGGCATGACCAGCTAGAGGTCCTGGCACTAATGAGTATTGGACCAGGGAGATGGAAAGAGAGAGAATGACAGGCTGCAAAGGCTTGGGCTAGAAGCGTAACTAGCTAGGGTTGCTGGAGCTAGTGAGCATTGGATCATGTGTATCCAGTGGTTTTATAGGGGTCATCAGAGGAAGTGACGTTTTGGATATCTAGTTTCGTATTTAATTCTTAACTAAAAGTATAGGGGTGTACTACACTAGTTTGGTCAACTACACAACTCATTATTACAGGCATGACTCACCAGGATCCATTCGATAGATAGACGAAACGGCATTTGACCCTTTATGCCACATGTCCCTTATTTTTTTTTAATATTCCATTTTCATGCTTAGGAATAACCTAAAAGGCCTCTACTCTTCTCATTTTAACACAATCAAGTGTATTAATGTTTCCATTCCATGTATTTCGTTTTCATTCTTCATTTGAGTATTAAACGTATCTCTCATTTTTCTCATGTAAATGTTTGTGTGTGTCTTTTTACTCCATTTGATACCTACGTCCACATTTGTACTTGGTATGCATGCTCTCTATATATCTCCCTTCCTTCATCAACATTTCCAGTGACGTCGCTGCCAACACCGAACCACGTGGAAACAAAATCCTTTGTCTACGATTACATCTGGCTACATCTCAGCAACAGCTATCATCTACTCTCTCTCACGCAAAAGGACAATAAACCATTAAAACCCTTTTTGTAATTACTACACTCAGTGGCGTACCGACTGGGGGTGACCCTCTCTGGGTGACACCATAATGACTGCCTATTTTATTTAAATTTATGTATTTGTTAATTTAATAAATTGAGATTAACTTGACCTTGTTAACTCTGAAGTGATGTACAATAATTTTGCTTTTCATGATAGACTAAAATCTTTAAATTATCTAGGTCCTCTCTATTTTATAGATTGAAAAATTAATAAAAAATAAAAACTTTTATTCTTAAATCTGTAGACTAGCAAAGTTCTGTATTTTGTCAAATTCATTTCCGCGCACAATATGAAACAATCAAGCTGTCATCACGTCTTTTGATCATCGACTGTAGCCATGGAATACGACAACGTTTTTGCATGAACTCGATTGGAAAGTCACCTGTTCTATTGAAGACATCCAAGTGTTGCCAAACTGACATTTTTCCGGCTAGATCAGACTGAACGTTTTTCAAATTTATCCGATAAAAATCTACGATAGCCGAAAATCTTGCCAACTTTGGTCAAAATTAGTAAATTTAATAGCATCAAAACGTTTTGTTCACATTCTTAATTTGTTCTGGAGTCTGAGTTAAATTTGATAAATAGACTGAGTGTATGAAACATTTTAGCTCTAAAGCTGGAAATAACAAACTTTTGCCGATATCAGCCATTTCAGAGACAGTTTCAGAAGTTTGCACGAATAGGAAACTTTCTTGAGTCCCTCTGCTCCCCGAATTCTCCCATTTTTTTTTATTGTCAAATCTATGCAGCTAATTGCTGCTATATGTTTTGATGATAGACGCTTTGAGTTGATTGAACATTTCTTCAGATTAAAGGCAACAAGAACAGGTAAGACCTTTATTCTTTCTCATTTTATCCATTTATCAATATTTTAGCATCTACCATACATTTTAGCTCTCCTTTAAAATGATTGCAGTAGTTAATATCGTTTTGAAAGTTTTATTCGGGGGCACTATCTTAGTTTCGTGGTCCAGCCCTTTACAGCCTTCAGTTCAAGATCAAAGTGAAGTATAAGTTTTTTCTGATTCCAATGACACATGGTATTGACTCCCGTTTTCAACTTAGAACGTCACTGTCGTATCTTAATTATTTTAATTATAAAATTTGGGTAGCATGACTTCTTGGATTTTATTTGAGATCCTTGCTGTTTTTCTTTTTCATGTCTGGTTTGGTGGAGTGCAGAATACAATTAATCACCGGTTTGAAATACACTCGAAATCTTTTGATTTGTGTCGTGTGAAACTAATGCTTTTGTGAGTATATTGCACGATAGATTAGGTATCAAATCAAATGGGTTACCTTTTTGTAATATATTTTCAAACATTGAACTTACCTTTTCTTCTAAGCCGTGGATTTGCGCCTTAGAAACTTCGTGGTGAATGTTGAAATCTTTGACCAAAATAGTGTCTGTGCTTCATTGAAATAGATTGGATAGTTAATACGCTTATGATGTGTAATCTCCCATTCAGCTACAAGCTGTTGTAGCGCCCCCTACTTTTAGTTGAGAATTAAATATGATACCCTTCTTCTAGCTAGATATCGAGAACGTCACTTCCTACGACGACCCCTATAAAACCCCTGGATGCACATGGTCCAATGCTCACTAGCTCCAGCAAAGAACGCACGTGGTCAATCACTCACTGGCCCTCGGCATTTGTAGCCGGTTACTCTTACTCTCTCTTTCCCTCTCTCTAAAATAGGTATCATTTCGGCAGCCTCCCGTCCGATCCGAACCTAACCATTTTTTCACCGTGACTAATCTCTGTACTAACGTTTCCCATTTCAGTTTACCGATGCCTAAACATCTAAAATACGCAAAGGTACTTAAACGTAGCCTCACCAGGTGCTCCAAAAACATATACACCTTTCACTCTGATGAATGAAATGGCAATGCCTTTTACTATCCGATAATCGCAATGATCTGTCTCCCAATTCTCTTTACTTCGGGAAGCGCATATGGATTAAACTCCCTGTGTTTTCTGTCTTATAATAGTCTACCATCGTGTGTTCTCTAGCGTCAGAAAATTGCACACGCAACTTGGCAGTTTGGCATACACACTGGACCCGGTCTCCATAACTATTCCTTGGTACGCTCCAAAATTCATGGATTCAAACGCAATTCAGGCACCTCTGCTTCGATTCCAACGATTGCACTAACAAAGCTCCCTGCTTCCACTACGAAGCTATCTCTTATTTTCTTCTTTTCTCCACACGACCGATCGTATTAATGTTCTCATTACATGCATTTCATCTTCATTTGTCATTAATGTTAATGTTCTTTATTAAATGTACGTTTTATTTGTCAATCCAAATACTTGTATGTATCCTTTTTACTAAGTTTCATCTCCGCGCTTACGTTCATACTTGGCACAATGTTCTTCATATCTCCTTCCTCCTCCAACATTTTCACTGACGTCCACGTGGGCCCATAAACTCAGTGGGCACTCAATATCAACCAGAACTATCTAGAACACTATAAGAACCCTGATCTTACCCTGTTTTTGATTGGTACACCCTCTAATACCCGATAAGCTCTTTTAAAAAACTATTTGATATTTTCTTCTAATACCATATCTACAGCAACAGCTGTAAATTTACCCTTTCACAACATGATTCACTAAGTTTCTATGCTATATTCAGGTATATATGCCAGAGACCTTGTTTATCAGAGCAGATCAATTTTTTTCTGGAACTGGACCAGTCTTAGAAAATCATCCCTGTCCAAAAATTGTCCTATTTGCCTTCCGCGACCAACAAATCTCTCAAAGTCTATGAGAAGCTTCTCCACATTGAAACCCAGATTTAGATGATCTACTCATCTTTCACTCGTTGAAAAATGCTCAGCTAGATTTGGAATAGCGTTTCAAACTCTAATGAATAAGACTAGCTGAAGGGTCCTTTCAAAAATGACTTCACCTGCAATCTTAAGATGGCTTCTCCCAACATAAGGATGCCTTTCATTCTTTTCACTTAGTTCTCCCCTTGTAAAACAGACTCTGTCACGCTTACACCAAATTCTAAACATTCAACAATTACATTTGAAACTGCATTTTATTCTGATGTAAGTGGTATATGGCTCTTTTGAAATTCAATATAGCTGTGTAAACAGTCACATACCGTGTTAGGGAATTATTTTTTTCTGGAGTAAATCCTCCTTTGAGCAAAGTGCATTGAAAGCACTCCACGATGGTACAGGCTGTTCAAAGTTTCTTCTGAATGGGAAATCTCAGAACTGGGTAGAATGGTATGTGCAATTCTTGAAAGTTGCTGTAGCATGTCTGCATTTATACTGCTTCTTCTCATCCTCACTCACTTATTATCTTCGTGAGGGTCTAGTTGGAGGAAACAGTGAAAGTTTCATGTAATTCTAGCCAGTATTAACAGAAGAGTGACAATATTGTATTGAGCGGGCGCCATATTTGATGACGTCATAGCTGGAAAATATATCGAGTGTCAGATTTCTACCAAAATCAAAAATACTCATAGGACACCAACTGAGCATTTCTGAAAAATGATTCTCATTACTCAAACTCAATTATGGAACCCCAGCTATATACAAGGCTAAGTTACGTCATGTCCTGGATCTAAAACATTTAAAACAGCAATACAAACTGAAGTACTGGTTTGTTTATCAACTCTTTTAGCTTTATTCGTTAAAATATGTTCTAGACTCGTAGGGATTACCGGCGTTGCCCGGCAAAAATTCTTTCTTACTCAACACTACAAATGGAAAAGAGATTATTTACACAGAAAACTAATTGTTTATTTCCGATTTGTACTGTTTTCTCACTGTCGAAGATTGATGGTTTTAGTTAAGATTTTTTTTTAAATCAAGATAAATTTAAATAGTTTTCAGGGATTTGATAATAGTGGTTCATATTATTTTATATGATAAAAGATAAATAATGAAGTAGTAAGACACATACATGCACACTGCCATATGTCCGAATATGCTCCGATCGCAGCCCTCATCTCTTAATGGCCCGATTTAGGCTAAATCTTGCTGAAAGAAAAAACAGTAAGGGGCGAAACACACGGACACATTCGGACCAGGGCTATGTGTGTTATGCAAATAATACTTTTACTTCTGCTTAATTATCAAAAAGGCAACATGTGACAAAAAAAAAATACTTGTATGAAAATTTGTTTTATTGGAACAAACCTGTGCACCATTTTTTGTTTCCAGTGTTTAGAACCCGAACTAGATAGAAACGACCCCAAGTGACCTCAGATGACCATATCTGATATTTTTGAGTTTCCATGCCAAATTTTAGGCTGATGGACCACGCAGTTCTGGCGTCAAGGAGACACGAACAAATAAACAGGAGGCTCAAATATCAGTATAGACTTACGGCGCGTGAAGGTTTTTGTCGACAATTTACTTAATAAAGGCCAACTAACTGCCTAACCGGAGTAATTACTCGCGACACGCACCTGGTTACCACCAACACTTTGATCAAAACAGATCTGCAAGAGAATTCACACATAAGGTGTATCTGGAGAGTCTCCAGACATGTAATATAAATGAAAAATAGTTCATCAAGGACAATGGCGCTTTAGACCCTTCTGGGTACTCCTCTTGCGACCGCCCGCACTCTTTCCAGTGTCTCTTACGCCTCTTAAATCAGTCCGCAAATTATTTTTCCGGAATCGCCATCATCTGTACAATGCTTTGACGTTTTTATTTGATAAATCCTACTCGTTATATCATCAGTTACAGAAACAGGTATTATGGAAATATTTTGAGTATTTCGTCAAATTAATTCAACATAAACTTTGGAGCTGAGAGAGAGGGGGGAGAGAGAGTTAGGTAGCGTACCAGTTATCGGTACGAAGCATGGAACTGGAATTTTGGCTTACGATTCTTGGGAAAGGCGTGAATTCACACCGTTACGTTCTATCTCATCGTCATACATCTTTACAAAAATGTCTCATGAGTAGCATGGCATGATGAACGACGTTGAAGTGAGTGGTGAGTGAGCACGAGAACAAAAGCCAACTACTCCAACACCTAAGCAGTAGTTAAAGCTGTTCCCATTTTCAACATCGACAGGGACCAAAGTGTATAGTTAAAGAAATCCTCGATACATTGATATTATTGTTGCACACTTTTGATATTAACCCTGAAGAAATCGAAAACCCAAGTTACGAATTGGATTTTGAACCGTTTTCAAAAACTTGAAAATGGAAGCATAAGCACCCCTGTGCCTGGTCCCATCACCTGCCAACTTGTTTAGTGTCTTCTCACTGGTCAGTGGTATATCTCAAAGGTTGAGAGAGTGTAAGGATGATACAGTGCAAAAGTCTTTTATTCAGCTGACGCGCAAGCTACTAATGCAATGAAGAAATTTCGTCGGAGATTTTTTCTCTTTCTTTTGGTTATTTAGTGATCATTCTCTGATTATTGTCAAGGACATTGAATCTACATGGTATGAGTTTAAAATCAAGAAAAACTATGCTGTTATTTTTTTCCATCTCGGCGTTTCTCAAGATGGGACGTACGGGAACTTTTTGGTGCAGGTGACAGAGACCTTGATTTGCCCAACATTTTGCACAGTTTTGCCTGAATTTGGGGGACAGTTAACTTTGTCCTCCCTTTCTTCTGATTCGTACGCCCATCAGTTAAGTCTGATTAAGCTAGAACGATTTGTAATAAAGATTTTGTGTCCCTTACAAGCTTCCGTAGTCAAAAGACAGTGACACCATCTCTCACAGAACACCTACTTTTGTTTGTTTTTCTCTATTGCTACGGATGTAATTACCGAATTTCTTGACTGACTGCTCTCAACGGGAAGAAAGGAAGAGAGTAATTTAGTCGTTCTTTCGTTAGAAGAAAAATAAGGAAACATGTTTAATTTTTCAAATACCAGCGGGAAAAGGATTTTATTTCTATGCGTTTCGCATTTCGGGAGAAAGGGAGAAAAAACTGAATAAAACGAATTTTTTTTTAAAATATCGTAAAAAAAAACATTAATGAATTCAGCAGAAGTTGACGCTTGAAAGAACTTGTGAACGAAATTGAATAATGGAAAGAAAGAATTGTTCCCAAACTTACTTCTGTTGTTTTTCTGTTGTTATTTTTTGTTGGTTTTTCGGATTTTCAAAAATTCTCGAACCATTTGGGGGGAAATGGGTAGGTAGAGGAAATATCGTGTATTCGTTTTCGCATTTATTCGTTGATCTACTTATTACGCTAAAAACTTTATCCGTTGAGAAAAAACTTTATCCGTTGAGAAAATTCACGGTGAATGAACTTGAATAATTAAGGGGAAAAGAAAGAAAGATTTGTTATTTCTGCCAACTAAGAGGTATGTATTCTTCGGTCGTGTCCGTCCGCCCGCCTTGCTGTCTGTTCGTACAATATCTCCGAAGGTTTGCGATAAATTTCAATGACATTTTACTGACGGATGGGCAACGAAAAAGTGATTACATTTCTGGACAGATCCATACACAATTACTTCATTTGACAGTATGTGCTCTCGGAGCTTATAAGAATTCTGATATATTTTTTTTTTCTTTTTCTTCTCTTATTTTGAGGGGTAGATTCGTTTTCGCATTCGTTCTACTTTTTACGCTTCAACTGAATTTTTTTTTATTGATGGTGAATGAATTTGAAAGCAGGGAAAGACAGAATTGGTCTCATAACTTGCTTCTATGGAAATTTTGTTATTTTTGATTTTCAAATGAATTTAATTCATTTAAATTTTCTCTGACTTTTCCTGCGAGGGTTGAGCAGGGGTAGGTTAAGGATAAAAGGGTAGGGTTAGGCAGGGGCTAGGGCTAAGGAGCGAAGCTTAGACGTAGGGGGAAGAGATTCGTTTTCGCATTTATTGTTCTACTTATTTACCCTAAAACTTGATTTAATTGAACGAAAGTTTTTCTTCGTATTGTTTATTCTGACAAAATTGTCACGAAAATGTTCACCATTTAATGATTTGGGTTTAGTGTTATCACGGCATAAATTCAGTTAATAAGTAAATCACAGTCGTATTTCCAAACTTTATTCAATTCACGGATAGAATAAGTCTTTCTTTAGCCAAGTGCCAGGGAGTGCGTGTCGTATGACTGAGGCAATAGGACCAAACAGAAAAGGAAAAATGGGGGTGTATATGAATTGAACAGAGTGGAATCATGAGAAAATAAGATTCTCAGGTGTGAAGTCAGATTTGTCAGGAATATCTGACGGTTGAATACTTCCTATTGAGGCGAAACTAAGAGAAACAATTAGCAAAAGGAATTCTCATGACCGATAGAAACAAGCTTTAGAGGGCCCAAAAGTTTGCCCAGGGTACCAGAAATCCCTAGGTCCGCGCCTGATATTAATTAATTAACTCCCCCCCCCTCTCTCTCTCTTGCTGTTAGTGAGTTAATTTTTTCACTTCAAAAGAATAGAATAGAATAATTTTAGATAACAATTCCTTGTGTTAACCTATCAAATTATTCTGTAAACATACTGACACGAACACAGCTATAAGCATACCAAGAGCAAAGCGATAGAATTTACTTATTTAGATAAAAGGTAAGTAAGATGAATATTGACTAATGACTTTTAATTTCTCACGTTCATAATTCATTCGTATGCAGGGTGGTCTTATGGCATAGGCATGTCCAATGTGGCAAGAATGTCAGACAACCACTGGACATCACGTCAAACCGTGGATCCTCAGAGATCAGGTGCGAGGATGTGACCCACAGGAAGTAAAATGGCGTGACGAGCTAGATACATCTAGAAAGTATTGGCTCCGCGATGCTCATGATAGAGGAGTCTGGTGAATCTTGGGGAAGGTCTATACTCAACGACTCATGTTAACGGACTGATGACGAGAAGGAGAAGGAGGAGGACAGATGAACTCATGCCTTTCTGAAGATCAGCAGTACAAATGGAACATAAATGTTACCCAGACCGGAGTTCGCCGATTCCATGGTCTCCACCGTTACTTCAACAGCAATTGCAATTCTCTCTCTCTCTCTCTCTCTCTCTCTCTCTCTCTCTCTCTCTCTCTCTCTCTCTCTCTCTCTCCTCCCCTCCCTCTCTCTCTCTCTCTCTCTCTCTCTCTCTGGAACTCAGTATACGGTAATTTCTCCTTTAATAGACATTGAACATACAAAAGATTTGCAAATTGAGAAGTAAGTATACGCTGTCCCCATATCCTGCACACTCCACATCCATCTCCAATGATGATCTTGATAATAACACAATTAGCTCATACGATAATTAATTCACGTTTTTGGGTTGCTAGGTATATCAGCCCCCAAAATGATAAATTATCAGGATTGATCTAAGAAGAAAAATTCTGGTGAAAAGAGTGTTCACTACTTTAAAAAAAAAAAAAGATTGGGGTTTTCTGCTGACACAACTATGTTTGGAGACATCTACCGCGATAAGGAGCAGCAGAACGGAAGAATGAAGTGAAAGGAATGTCACTTACTGAATGCGAAGCAGAGTCCTTAGATTGTCCGTTAGTTTTGGTCATCTAAATTATAGCGACTATAATGTTATCTTCGGAAGACAGACCTAAGAACGTTTAGAGTGCTTAATTTAGATAGGATGTGTTCTTTGAAATGAAAGAAGAATGGATTACTTTTTATATTTGAGGGCGTGTGTGTAAAAAGTAGATGTGTATAAAAACTATATAAACTATCCTAACTAAAGAGAGGGTGAAAAAGCGAGCTTACCTCGCGGCCGTCAAAACAGAGAGAGGTAGATAGCTTTACCGCTAGTTTAAATACCGTAAAGATAATGATCAGTTATCTTATTGGTAGTTCCATGTGACGTCAAAGAGAAAGCGACAAAGAATTTACCAATTCTACAGAGATTTTCAATTGTATAAGGAATCGCAAGTAGATCCCTGCCACAGGCAGATAACTCCATATATGTGTATTTTTTTTTTTTTTTTGCTGGATAAGATGGGCACTACAATGTCTTATAAATGCCCTGATCTCGTTAATAATAAGTGAAAAAGTTTTTTGAAAAAAGGTGAAATTTTAATGAAAAAAAGAGAAAAAGGATACGTTATCGATTCTCACCTGGTTTGTTTATTTATTGATTTATTCATTCCATATTTTTTCTTTGTTTCTTTTCTTCCTTCCTTCTTTTTGTCTCATTTTCTTTCTCTCTCTCTCTCTCTCTCTCTCTCTCTCGCTGCCCTTTTCTCTGTATTTATTTCTTTTTTGCTTTCTTTCTTCCTCTCTCTTTTTCTGTCTTTTTTTCCCACTTCCATTCTTTCTATATCTATTTTTCACTTTCTTTCTCTCTCTTGATTTCTTCCCTATTTTCCCTTTCTTTATCTTAGGAATAACTTCGGTTCCAATTATCAGTAACACTAAAAGTCTGTGAAGAAAGTTGGTTTTCAGGCTTGCGGTTTTACGCTCGGCTGTATTTTATCGTGGTTTATCAAAGGCTTCAAGAAGCTGTTGTGTTTCAGACATCAATGTAATTAGACGTGATATGCGAAAACAACAATTTGAAAGGTGTCTAAAAGAAAGAAGGGGGACGACGAGAGATGGAGATAACGAATACCAGTCTACCAGTCTTGATATCTTTTCCGACGCTATTGTTCTTCATGTTGTCGAAATCTTATGCTTACGTATACGGGTACTTATTGCAATCGAGCCGGCATGCTATGAATGAAGAATCAATTTGTTTATCTTAAGCTCTAAATGAATCCTGTGTATTTTGTCGAAATGCCACCTTATCTGTTTCAGTCGAATATCATAATAACTTAGTTCTTTCACTTCAACCATTACTGAAATTAAACTACAGGACATTTATCGTCTTCCTCTCTTTTCCATTTAGTTACGATCAATTAGCATCGTTGGCTGACTAAACATGTCCACTTGGGCCGAACGGAAAGCCCCAACTGAATAACTAACCAACTCTTCCTTTCTTGAAAAATAGAAGATTTTCTTGGGAAGGTCCATGTCCAACGACGGATGGTAAAAGGATGATCCTAATCTAAGCGGCAGTAATATATACTAGCGTTCCTCAGGGGAAGGAAAACCATTTAAATAATTATCCGATTCTCCGCGACACAGAGTCTGCAAAATCCATAGATAGGCAACAATGAGATCAAGTGTTTTTTTTTTTACCTCTACCGATCTCGGCTGTCTCAATCGACCCTGAAAACGTCGGCCCAACTTGTGTACACGTATACAGACACTTATTTTATTACACACCTGGACCGATACGTGCTTATTTGAGGTGCTCACAGGTGACAGATAAATGCATTTGCAAAATGATAGGACGAAAGAAAATCAATGCTTTTGTGAAGTCATTGAAGATTCAGTTTATACTGACTGAAATCAAAATATCCAAATAAATCTCGGATCGTCTTTTCATATCACATTTATAGTCAGTACAGAGACAGAGAAAGGCCGAGAAAACATAACCACCAAGAAGGAGAGAGAAAGAATAATGCTGTATACCCACCAGTCACGGCCACCGACTTTGAGATAACCAATGCATAACGGCAAAATGACCTTCCGGTTGGGCATAACCTCTTTCGTCACTAAAAAATAAAACTGACTGACTCCTCACTCTTCTACCGGGGTTCTGTTCATACCAACCAATCTCTTCCTCTCTTTCTGTGTAGTTCTTCCCCGGGATCAAATTCACATGTTATCACTCTCTCTTTATCTACTTGCTCCATTTTACGTACACCCAATGTATCGGTTCTTGTGACCCCCATTCCTTCCTGTCTAAACTTCCATGTTCAATGAAGTGAAGAGAACATCATTTCATTATTTCTTGCTTCCTTTTGGTTTCTTTCTCAGCGAACGCCTTAAACTTTTTTTTATAAATGAGTGGGCGCTATTTTTAAGGGGCTGCGAAAGATTCGAATTACAATCTTTCTCTGGTCTAAAATTTCCTGTAAATGGGCGCTATACTTTTGTCAGATAATCTAGTTACCCACAGAAGACTCTCTCCAATATCCCCTGGCGCATGAAAAGGATCACACACACACACACACACACACACACACACACACATCCTAGTATGGGATTGTACACACACACATGTATATGAGTACATATACACATTCTCACATCGTATTTTTTTTAATAAGTATCATTCAAAAATAAAATGAAATATCAACGAAATAAGTCACCCATCCACCTAATATTACACTCCTCCTTATCTTTTAAAATATGATCGAATATTTTTGATATTGTCGTTGTCCTGGGTTGATGTAGTGGTCTCTTCAGGTATGCAGTTTCTATTCTGATCGTTGTGTCATTGTCCTCTACAAGTTTGTTGTACATGGTATTTGTTTTACTTAAGTTCATGTGAAGGCCGATTTATTTGTTTTTTTCGTTCAGTTCGTTTAGCATTCTTTGAAGACCGACAGCAAGAGAAAAGATTGAAGCTACCGATTTAAGCAAAACCATCCAAAAGAAACGAAGAGAAGATGAAATAAGATACACAACAGTAGTCATCGAAAGCATCCTCGAAATGGGAAGGGGTTTCAAAGCTAATAAAAGGCTCTTATTCCAGTAAGGACGCAAATAACCGGTGTACTCGAAGAAAATAGGGACTTAACAACCGTCAGGGACCGAATTGTCGAACCAGCCCTAGAATTCAACAAAAACCTTTACCTCAGGATATACAAGTCACGAGTAATAACTCCGAAGATTTCCTAAGAGATGAAGCAAGTCATCGAACAAAAAAAGAAGGAAAAACACCTAGACAAGATAACATCACTACCCAGGTAACCTCAGATATGCTGACGACAATGTCCTTTTTCAAGTACAAATATTTAAAAAGGTTGTTATTTCTGTAAAAAGAAATCTTTTCAATCTAAGCTATGTCTTGTTAAGAATGTTTTTCAGTGAATCATACCAATTAACTCTTGTCTCTTTGAACATATCAAACGTTGAACCTTAGCCCCTCTTAAACATAACAAACGTTAAATCTATATTTCTCTGAAACATATCAAATATCAAAACTCTGTCCTTCCCCCCGCACAAAAAATACGAAAAATTGCATCAAATATTAAAAAATGGGTGCATAGTAAAATCAACAGGAAGAGAAATAAAAAAAATAAAGCAATGAGACAATTATTACAGTTATTACTGCCACTCGACCCATTATTTTTCGATTGCGTAACTCCAATTCAACGATCATCTCTCGCGCTAAAATTGTCAGTAACGTTGCAAAATTATTTTCGAGCCTCCGTATTTCATAATTCCACGACAGTGCACACAAAAAAATAAGGCAACTGCAGCCTGGGAAACAACGAGAATGGACTCCATAAAAATACACATTGAGCGCGTGCAAACAACAATAAAAACAATATATTCATGAGAATACAAAAACAATCATGTTGTGTTGGAAATTTCATGTATTTCCGCAGGATAAGGGAATTATTTCGATCAATACTCGTTGATACCCGCGACTGAAAAGAACGTTGTGGCCAGAAACAAAGGTTTGAATGAAACAAAAATCGCAAAAACTGCAGTTTTGTAATAATTCCTGATCTTACAGGGATAAGGAAGTTGAGGTGGGTTTGTTTGCTAAAGGTTTGGTGTTTTTGCGCGAAGCCAAAGTGGTTCCAGTTGACAGTTCTTTGAAATCGTTGTAGAATGTGTGTATAGAAGTGAAACAAATTCTTACAAGTTCTGTATGTTGATTGTTGATCCGTAAAGATCACAAAGTTGATGAATATCACTGCGTGATCAATAGATTGTGGTGTGTTCTTTGAGATTTGAGTGTGCATAAAAACATGAAAGCTTTTAGTGTGAGTCCAGATGAAGAGAGCAATCGCAAGGGCAATTAAATTCCGTCTATCAACAAGAGGGTCAGAGAGACTGTTGTGAGGGCCAGACCAGACCAGACAGTTGTTTGGAACAGCAAGAGCCGAAAGGCAAGTGTGAGCGATACTGTGAATGTCTGACTGAAAAATTTGGGCGAGGAGCATCATCATCTGAACGTCCCCTCTCTGCCGGTAAGCTCCAGTGAACACTTTCTTTCAAGGGCCCTGGATTAACCAAAAAAGTTTTTTCCAATCACTTGTTTACTACTACATCATCATTTTGAGTTTTCTGCCTTTAGGTAGGAAAATGGCGCGTTTTATCCACAACGTCTGGAGCCTCTTCGTACAAATTATGAAGGTCACCTCAAAACCACTTATAAGCTGCAAATCAATCAACAATGCAAGAGATAACAATTTTATCAACATTAGAGAACTTAATCAATAATTTAGGGATAATTATTTGATAATTTTTCAAAAATACACAATTAATTTTCATAGTTCTTCTCATTGCATCGGAAAAAAAGTGCATACTGAGTATGTTAAAATCAAATGTCTCTTCATTTCAAAATGAGTCCATCATGTCTTTCTTTCTTCAAGCGAAGTCAATTTTCATCAGTTTTTTTTTATATAGATTATTTCTTAATTTAGGTGTATGCAAGACATTTTCATTCTTTCTGTCGTGTAGATATTTTGTTTTTTCAAATTGATTTTTCATTTCGTGTGTGAATTATCTTCTCTCTATGAACATGCACGATAAATAATGCCAGAAAAATGCGTACAACAACAGTCCTTTCTCAGTAAATAGGACGAAGAAAATCTTAGAAATCAGTCAATATCGTGCACCACTTATTTCTCATAATTATTTCTACTTTTCTCGTATATTCATTATAAGTAACAACTATGTGGTTCTACGACAATTGTAAAACTGATGGTGCTATCTCTAACCAAATCAAAATGTTGTAATCATCTTCAGGTCCTTATCGTTACATCAGGGTTTTTGTTTTTTTGTTTTTTTGCTTGACAACTGTCTTGCTATATCGAATAGATCAAAAAGTCTTAATTTCAAAGCACTAAATCCGTAACGCAAGCAGACTGCATAGAATACCACCTCTAAAAATTTACCGAATTTTTCAAACCACATAATCGCAAAATTTTTTAAAAACAACTCGAAAAAATCATTTGTTCCTTTCCTTGAAATATCGAGAAAAAATATCTAAAATACTTCCGTGTATTTTCCGGTGTTCCTGCTTGTGCAATCGTATGTATGTGGTATGAGTAAAGTAGTTTTTCAATATTTAAAAAAATTGTTCTGAATTTCTGCCCGTCCAGCAAAAAGTGCAAAAATGTGTGATGTATCTCTGGTAGGCAATAAAAAATGTTTTTGTTAACATACATTTTCGACGTTAGTTTCCCATTCTTGTTGGTTCGATTTTTCCTATTTTTTAAAACTTTTTTTTGTCTCTTGGGACCCTCTCGTTGAGACGTTGATTGGAATGCTGCCTTGCAATCGTTGGTTGCATCTGGCCATTTGCGATTATCTTGTTCATTTTGCTCGTCACTTGGCCGTGATTTCGTCCTGTAGGTTCATCCATCCTTGGTATACATAAACGCAAATGTTGCTGCTGCAGCAACACACATCCAAATCGATGCTGATCTGCCTGATTGCAGCGGCCAAATTAAAGTATGTATCGATATGCACTCGTTCGATGTGCATACGAGTGACAGATGAAATGCATGTGCAAAATGATAAGATTGAAGAAGATCAAGGCTTTCGTGGAGTCATTGAAGTAGCTTTTTATTTGTCGACTGACCAAAATCCAGACATCTAGAGTCGAGAGAGACAGATTAAAATAGCATAACGGCCAAAGAAGAGAGAGAAAGTCTTTGTCATGTTACATGCCCATCAGCCACGACCACTTCTTGAGTGGAGGAGTAGCTTTTAGCCTATCTAGACCCTAGAATAAAAATGGCTGACCCTTTACTCATATACCTGGATTCCGTGTATACCATGCAGTCTCTTTCTCCCTCTAACTCCCTCACATACTTTCATCTCCGTCTCCAATTCTTTATTATTTTTAGTTTTTGTTTAGTTCTTCCCTGGGATCACGTGAAATTACTCTCTTTTTATATACTCCCGTACACCCTAAGCATTTGTCCTTGTGCCTCCCTTCTTTCCTTGCTTCAATCTCTATCTTCACTTTACCTCTTTCTTTCTTGTTCCCTTAAGGTTTCCTTCTTAGCAAACATTTTAACCCCTTAATTGCCTTTTTAAAGAGATACACGATTTTTTTCGAATAATTTTACAAACACTCAGAATTTTTCGTTTTATTTTTTTACTTGAGACCAAGTGAATATTGTTTGTGACTCTATTTGGCTTATACAGTCAAACCTTTTTAACTTTTATTGGAACTTTTTGTATTTGAAATTTTTGCAAAATTTTGTCCATGTTTTGCCATCCCATTGCTGAAACATCTTAGATTTCTATCTACTTACATTTGCCAGTCTATTTTTTACTTCATCAAATTTTAACTCCTCTTCGCAGGCCTCCAAACTGCTGGGGGAGTACTGAAGCGCCCACGATCGATCGCATTCATGTTATCCTTATATGTACTTCATCTTCATTCTTCAATCTTGTTTTAAACGTACGTCCTATTTGTCTGGCCAAAATACTTGTATGTGTCCTCTTACAGTTTATTTTAATGCGCGTCCAACTTCATACTCGGCGTGTATTAAAGTGATTATACCTCTTTGTGACTACATATCTAATTACATATAGTTACCATATTACTGGCGCAAAACAGCAACAAAAAGAAAGAGGTGATTTTTTTTTCATTCAACAAAATTCGTGCTTCTGTGAATGTTCTTTGGTAGAAAAATTAAAGTATTTCTCACGGTGATGGAGAATATGTGTTCGCCCAAATCAAGCTCACGATGTATTTAATTGAACTTGTTAAGATGTTTGTATACAGTTTGAGGTATATCCGTAGAATCAAATTCAATGATGTATACAGAAAAAACTGTATGTACCTACGTGATGGTTTAAAAGGGGGCTTGATAGATTTTCTGGCCCACCAATTCGAATATCGCGTTTTCGATTCTCATTTTTAACTAAACAGCTGCGATTATTCTAATTATTTTTACTCCAGTCTACTTCGTACACGGAGGCGAATAATTAATTGTATTTCATTCATTTGTTAATTTCATTCAATTATTTCTTCTGTATAATTTGGATCACCACATCATAAAGGCGTTTTTAAGACTATCTCAAGTTGTTATATCGCTGAATTCCATTGTATTGCTTATGTATTGGCTGGATTTCTGTGTCAGCTCTATCTTTATGTCAACTGTATTTGAAAACTGAAGAAACTTATGATATTGTTGACAATGTCCATGTTGACAGTTTTGATTTACAGTTTCTAATAAGCAAATAATTAAATGATAAACATGTCTGGTTTATCACTCAATAGGAACTGTCACGTGATCAACGTCATTTGGTAGCATGCCGTGTTGGAATGATCGATTAAAGAAATAGTGATCAATTAATAAGTTATTCATTTCGCATTTTGCTAGGCAATGATCACTAAAATGTCTGAATTGAAAAAAAAAACAAAAAAAAAACAAGCATAAACTAAAGGATCAACCTAGCAAAAGCGTACATTACAAATTGAACCTCCTTAAACCTATTTGTCGGGATTAGGAAAATAAAATGTTTTTATAAGGTGTAAATATTTAGCTTTAGAGCTTTAACTTCATACATACATAACTAGGCGCCCAGCCAGCCAGTCAGCTAGCCAGACCAACTTGAAAACTGAAGAAACCTACGTTTATGACAGTTTTGGTTTACGGTTTGCACTGTTTGTATAAATAAGAAGTTACTTAATATCTAGTTTAAAGGCAGCCCAAGGCGGCTTTTTTGCAAGTTAAAATTACTAATGAAATTGTATAATAATTGAAGGGTTATGATTAATGGAAGGAGTAATGTTGTAAATTCAGAACCTTACGCTGGTTACGGCATCAGCCGTTTCTGCACTGGCATCACCTATCATAAATTCCTCAGCCTCCTCTAGTTCTTTGGTTTGTGATGTATGAAATAGACTTCCCCAAGGACATTCGTACCATTAGTTTCAGTTTAATTTCGTCCAGTTCATTCCCGCGCAGTTAACCAACTGGTCGCTGTCACTTCCTATGAATGAACGTTTTTCATCTTTCATACATGAACAGAAGACAAAAGTGGAAGATTCTATCCCATCAGCATTTCTTCTTTCAATTGTTTTCTTGTCTTAAGGGTGAAACTGAGTAAGAACATCTTGGGATAAAATCTTGGAATTCTCTTCTCAGATCATATTGATGGGGAGAATGGATGGGACACAGCCTCCTAAAGTAAACTAGAAACTTCTGTCGGTTTAATGTCTGGCACATCATTCCCATAGTTCTTGACTAAGAGACTTGGTCATTTTGAGGGAACCCAATCCAACATACGAAAATAAAAACATCTCAACCATAAAATGTTTATTAACGAAGCCAAGCTAGAAAATACAGGGATACCTTGAATAGTGCTGATTTGATTACTGCGTGTTTTTATGTAGTACGGTTAAGGTATAGCTGTACAAATTAAGTTAACTAAGCATAAGCTGAAAAAACACATTACTCAACTTCGGTGATTGTATGAGAACCAGTTTCCAACGTAATCATGCCATGGTTCTGTCTTATTGTTTAGAATTTTACAATTTGCTTTATTCTACAAATTCCCCAAATCGCTTCATTTTACAAATCCCCAATCACCATCATATACTATTTTATGATGCCATAAACTGTCTTTGTTCACTTCTTGACTAGACTTTTTAAAGGTAAGACATTGAAAAAAAATAATAAATATCTGATCCCCAATCATCCTAAGGCGATGATCAAGAGTTTGTTTGAGTTGACAAAATGAGTATCCTTTTATTTAGAGCTTTAAAATGTTTCTAAGGTATCTGGACAGAGCTGAATTAAGCTTAAAAGTGCCCTGAGACATAGGTTAACTTGGACCCCCTATCCTAAAGATATCCTTATATAAACTTGGTTTTCTACAAATAGCTTTGTGTGCACACACAGTCGAAATAAAACCAAAGAGGTATTTAGAATTGAGTGTCCGTACTCAGGTTCGAACCAAGCTGATTGCAGTTAGACACAGTTGGTGTGGATGTTCAGATTTTAGTGAAACTATTGATGTTGTGTTTTATCTGCAGTAAAAAAAAATAGCGTCGCCACTCGTATGTAAACAAATAGTTTCAATTAACCGTATCTAGAGAAAGTGCTCAGCAAAATTTAGGAATTTGAGTCTCTAATACTTAATCTAATTCAATAATTTATTATTTTCAATTATAAATATTCACAAATGAATGAATATATATAACAAATGGTGTAATCCAATCCGTAATACTTTAATTTAATCCTCACTAAGGTATTTGTTTTTTGCTCTTTTGCGCAACCTTATTCGATTTTGACAATGGTTGAAATTTGTCAACACAAAATAAAGGATTATTGAATACAGTATTAAATAAAGTATTTTTTTTATATAAATCTTATATTATCGGAATATTAAGCCTAATCATCAGCTTTCAAACATCTTTTATAAATTTCATAATTTTGCTTTTTGTTTTGTTTTCTATTAGCAAAGGTGAGGATTTAAAATTTCTCACTTTACTGTGGGTCTGAAGCTGCTATCGGTTAGTCTCCAATAATATATTGACAGTGATGTACCTGTTTTGTATTTTTCGTTTGTAAATGATAATATACGGTAGGATGATCTTAAAGGTTTTAAAGTTTTCTTGTATTCCTACATAGTATTTCACTTCTAGGGGTTTCTCTTGGGTTGATATTTCATCTTGATGTACAATATTCGATTTGAGACATTTGTTTTGGAGGAGGCATCGATTCTGTTTGCACAATTGCAATCTGGTTTATTTATACTTTCTCCATGAGAATTATTTCTAATTATTTTATTGTTATGTTTTGTTATGAACTTATTAAAACTATAGCTAATTTTTAATTTGTTCTTGTAAAATATTTTACACAATAGATGTTCTACTATTATTTGGAGAAATATTTTCCCTATATTGGTTTTTATTAGTAGGTTGAATGGCAGGGTATACCAGATGATTTTTGTACCCTTTTGTTGTTGCTATGTTTTACTCAATTGGATTTTACTTTTTCATCATATTTAAAACAAGTATCGGTAAAACCAATGTCCTTCAAGGCTTTAGTATAGTTATCTCTCACATTGTTGAATGTTGTTTCCTTTGAGGAGTCCAATATTGGCCTAGTTTCTATTGATTTGGGGATCTTTTTATTGATCTCATTTGGGCGATCAGATCTCGTGTTAATATATGTCATTTCAGAATTTTTCTTTTCAATGTGGTTTATGGTTGTTATTATTTAAACATCGAAAAATATAGAATTTTCACGTCAGCCTTAATTTCAACTTCAAAGTTCAATTTTACATTCCTTTTATAATGTATTTTAAAAAATTCTTTCGCATTTTTGTGCCTTGTTATTTTCTACAATTGGTAGGCCGTCATTCCGGTAGAGTCCTATATTTTTAAAGTTTAGTTTTCGGTTGAGGTTATACCACATATACGAACTGAATCGAAACTACCTGTAGAAACATCAAAACCGCAGACGTCGTTTTTTTAGTCCATTGTTCTTGATTACTGAACTGTACCATCCCTCTGCAGTGTTTGATTATTTCTTTATCTTTATTATTAATGTTGGTATAGATTATCACGTAGAGAAGATGAAGGTTTATTGGTTCGTAACATATCTTTGTATTTACTCTGGCTTGTAAGTCGATAGAAGCATAAGTTTCTGCTGACAACGCTTTATTCTGTCACTCTTGTACAACGTAAGCAGAAAGAATAGGATGTCCTCAAGATCATGTGTACATCTTTCAGTAGCATCTGGCATGGTGAATGTGGGGCACTCAAAATCGTTTTGAGGGTTACCTAATCATCTTTCTTCATTCCATCAAGCGGTGCAACAAAATAGTGCCCCTATTTCTCCCCTGCAACACGCACAAAAACATAATCCTCTGCATTTGGAAGGTCTCCACATTCTTGTTTGTTTGCAGTTTTCTCACCGCTAGATTGTTTCTCAACAGATCTGATGTCCAATAAAACATCATCCTCTTAACTACTGTCCTCCTTACTATTAATCTCTTTATTATCTTATTGTCTTCCAAGAGATTTTATTTTTGAATGCCATAATCGTTCAAAGTCAGCAAATAAGATTCAGTTGGGCAATTATGATATTCAGAACACAGTACTTTTGCACAAGCCGCGCAGGCAAGCATAAATGGGCCCTGAAAGTTTCAATCTGCTTACGTTTGCAGTTCACTGTTTTGCATAGCTTGAAGTGGACCTATTTTTCTGATGTATAATAAAATTGGTCAGTTCAAAAATCGAGCAGCACATCAATTTGAAATCTATGAAATTATACAAAACAGCTGACTGAAGTTAATAGGGAAAAATCCATGTCGCATGCACGTGTGTTTGAGTCGCTCAAAAAATTTTATGACGGCGAAGAGGATTTTCAAAATGTTGTGGATACAAATGTAGGTGAAGAACTGGCGAAAGTCGGGTTCAAGATGGAATCAATTAATCTAGGGTCATTTGGATGTTTGATAACACATTCTTTTATTGTCAATACAGTTTTGCTGATCTATTCTACTGAACAGATGTACAATACACATGAAGGGGTCTATTTTCTTTTAGTGTCTATGTGTGTTGTGTGGTAACAAGAACGAAGAGAGAATGATTTACCAACTTTAAACAACTCTTCTCAAACCTGCAAAATGTATCTAATGTAAAATTACCTCAGGGAGCTGAACACCCCTAACTTGCACAGTTCAAAGTCAACATTTGGCAAGTTGTAGCACTTCTAGTGTCTTCTGGCATCCCTGGGGGTTCCAACAGCTAAACAATCAGGTAGAGGATGTATGAATATGATCAATCTGCTGTTCTAGAATTCCTAGGCAGAAGAGGAAGAGGATGTTGTTGGATCTGGAAAAGTTGCGCTGCAAATATCCCGCATAGGGAGGATGGCCCAATTCTCCTCAGATGGAGCGACGGTGCCGGTAAAAAGTCGGTCCCCTGATACTCTGTAGCTTTGCCAGGAGGTAAAGTTGGGGCTATCCCCCCCAAAAACAAAAGAACATACAATATTTAAATGTTCCTCTATTGTGTAATAATACACACGGTTGTTTATTTGTTTAAGTTTGTGTAGGTCACTCCCTATGAGTTTGAATAGGGACAGGAACTGTCATTAGAGAAAGCAGATTAAACGTTCAGCCTTCAATGAAAAAAAAATTTACATGAGATGAAACTGTTCAAAAAGGTTTTTTCAATTTATTAAGCTAAAAAATGACAATTTTATTCGACAAAAAATGTTGATGGACACCATCAGGCAACTACTATCCTCCTATAACTTTTAATCTTCCTCGTCAAATAACTACTGTAGAGGCATCTTGTAGCTTTCCAGGGAAGTAAAATGTTTTCATTCAGAGAATTCTTTAAAGCTTGAAATAAATGATGATCCAAAGTTCTCTGAGCTGATTGTTCTCAAATTTTGTAATATATCATTTTTATAATTTTGTTCAAGTAAAATTGCAATTCAGGCGCTATTTTAATTTTTTTTCCGCTGGAAAACTTATCAAATCCAAACCTTTTTATCTTAATTACTGTTTTTGCTTTACAATTTTTTGGTGATGATAACCATTTATTGATTTACATATTTTTCATTGGTGGAAAAAATGTGCGATTGGAGTATGACGCCTGGTAAACAAATCAAAATAAAAGATAGATCTTTTCCGTCTGAAATTTATTTCGGACTCATTATAATCAAGTTACCTCCCTTGAATAAACCTGCAGTATCCCCGAGTTACTCCCCTTAAAATATATTCTGAACAATTCAGATTTCTAGTTGATTTAGTTTTAAATAGAGACAGAAATTGAACAAAAGAAGTTATTATCATTGGAAATATTTTAGAACAAGCATCGATTCTATTTATTCTAAAATCTTTTGTAACTTATAGTATAGCCGAAAAAAGTATTCACCCGGAAAAATGTCTATAAAATGAATTTGGCGTAATTGGTATGATGAAGTTGTCTGAATCTGATAATTCCTTTTTTGACTCCCACGGGGAAATTTCTTTTATTTTTCAATAATTCACCGATAGTCTTTTGGCTAGGTGGGTGCCTTTGTGCATGATATAGGCTGTAAGTTTCCCTTTATATTTATGAACTACATAGCATAACAAAAAAGTTCTGGTAGACTTTTGGTAACTTGTTGGTAACCCAAGTAATGACATTATAAGCCATGCTCTCCAGCACCGGGGGAGAGGCGATGAGTTTGTGAGGGATGATTTATAATCCTACTCAAATTCTCTTGTAAACGGGAATGATATAATTTTTCTTCTTTTTTTTTTTTTTTGAAATAGAAAGAATGTTTACAATCTTTAAAACGAATTTTGTGTATTTTGCTGACCAGTCAAAAATAATGCCATAAATCTGTGTCAGAATATGTTTAGAAATATGTTTTTGTGTTTGTTTTTCCATATTCTAGTTCATTGAAAGTTATCAATCTTTTGTAGAATCTTGGATACCATTTTAATCAATAGCTAAAAAAGCCCACCCAGGTTAGGAAAAACATTCTTACCTATTTTTCTATGAACTGTAAGGGTGGCCATTTTGAAATTAAAAATGGACCACTGTGAATGAATATTTCTCTCAATTATGACTAAATCATTGCGCATAGATCCGTGTTAATGACTTTCGAAAATTTCTTTTTCCTCTTTCTATTTTTTAGTAGGTATATTGCCAGTTCCAGTTTTATTTTCTGCCCAGTTCAGGCTGTTATTGGGGCACAGCACCATTCTCGCTTCCAACTTCTTTGGCTCTAGTTGTTTTGGTTTTGAGAGTATCTCAATTGGTTCTCTACATTTCTCGATTAGAAATTCTACCTCCTTTGAATTTTTCCTCGAGAATCGTAGCAAACTTGAGGTGTTGTTCGGAAGAATTGAGTTTCCTCACCGATTCAAGATATCTTTGCCTCAGTTGTCGAGCTGTCTGTTGCTGCTATCCATCTTTCAAACACCTGGTAGTTGTATGTATTCATGCAGATTTGAGTTTCGATTCATTTCTCCAATCCATAAATCTTCGCTTGTTTCAAGCGTATGCTATGCTCGAACTCTCTTGCATCTATTTAGGATAATGAATGAGGCCAAAATACATCATTTGAGGTTGATGTAATGTTGCACTTGTAGTTAGTGTCGGCTCATGGTTGTACAGTAACCGGTTTGTCTATAGGTCAGCCGTGATCGGTTGGAGTTGTTGCTACTGAGACAATAAACATCTATGTTGGTGTCTTGTTGAAAGTCGGCTATATGCCGAAAATGCAAAGCTGTTAGCAGTGTCATCTTGGTGTATCGCAACAGATCATGGAATTGATTTGTTCCCATTCCCTGACTTTATACGATCTGCAGCCAGCAATTATGATTCGATCTCTGCTTCATTCCCAAGACAGTTACAGGTTAGGGCCAGATTTTTCAATAGTATATAAAAGTCATCTATATCGTCTGATGTCAGCTGAAGCTGCCTGGAGAAAAATTCTGGTATTCCACATTTTGATGAAGGTGGAAATAATTTTAGACCACTCCAACTAATCTGTCAACGTGCATCTCATTTCCTGGTGTGAATTCATCTGTTGGCGTGACTCCACAATATCATTATAAATCTTGTCACCTCCAAAAATTAGTCGAAAGCCAGGTAATGTGCTGAAGCCGTTTTTCTTTGTTCTATTTTCGTGGGTTAAAATTGTCGTAAGTTGCTGGTTGGGAACTTTTTAATAAGTTTCTGAGTAGAAACGCGTTTGGTTTCTAACCGTGTTCATAATAAGAGAAATGAAGGAGATAGCAAAAAGATGGGTGCGTTTAGGTCGACCGTTTCTGGCTGAAGAGACTGATTCTGGCTACCCCCCCCCCCCCCGGCTGGTTTCCATTTTGGACATGACGCTTTTGTTTCCTCGTAACAATTAGTCGTTATTTGCCCTTTATTTTGACAGATGAAAAAAAAATTTGGTATGAACATTACAAGTGACACGCAAAATGCATCGAAGAGGAAAATCCGTATGATTGTGGATATAGTATTGATAGATTAGATGGTTGTGGTTGCTGAGGACAAAGGAAACTGTGCCATGTGTTTCAAGTTTACCGCCACATGCTGATGTCATGATAAGAGTTGAAGGGGACAGAAGTAGCCACCTCGTTCAGATGTAAAAATCCGGTAGCCATTTTTGTTTCTTTATTGGAAGAGAGAATCTACGTGTACCATGCATTAATATGGACGCAATGATTAGACATTATTCATAATGAAATAAAATCAAATACAAATGTTTAGACAAACAAATGGGACGTACATTTGAAGATTCAACAAATGAGACATTAATAAACCATACCTATAAAACTGAAACTTGTATTTACATGTTAACATTAATAAGATTGATCTTTATAGAAAAGGAGATTTCAAGGTGGTTAATAGGTTATTTTTATGCATTAGAATATAGTATTGGAGAGAATGATTTGTTGGGGAAATACGTGACTCAATGGGTTTAATGTAGTTTGGTTTAATTATCAAACGGAACCTGATAGTGGCACTTTCAATAAGGAGGGGTATGTTTGACCAGGCTAGATTATCAAAAGGCGGTTGGCCCAGTTTCAAGCCTAAGGAGCTAAAAGGGGCAAAGTGATAAGTGAATCAATAGCTGTGTTTGTGTTGAGTCACCATAAGGCTTTTACGGGTTCTCACAACGAGGAAGATCAGTGATAAGAGACGATATATTATAGTCACAGTTAAAGAATGGAACTACGTCGCCGACCGGAAGGTTAGAAAGAAGGGAAGAAAGAGAAAGAGACTCCACATTGTAATTCATACAGAAATAAAAAAACAAAAAAAAATATACATATATATATATATATATATATATATATATATATATATGTGTGTGTGTGTGTGTGTGTGTGTGTGTGCTGCGAGTATCTAGGGTAGCAGTGACAATACTTCAGAAATCTTTTTAGGGAAAGGAGCGATGAGTTTCCTTCAATGACAACTAAAACGTTCTTTCATCTAATTCATTTGCTTTTTTTGTTAGCGTATGCGATTTCTATTTTTTGTATTTAGCTATTATAATGAGAGCCAATTGGGGTCAAATCGTGTTATACACTATTTCACGTTTTATCAAGCCGTGTAATGATCGGTCAACAGTGTAATTGATTCAATTTTTGGGGGTCCAGGAATTTTTTGTTGTGATCTTCCTTGCATCATAGCTGTATATAAACTTTTTCTTTCAGTTTTTAGTGACAATGGCTAGTTTACATCTGGCAATGAAGTTGAAAAGAAGTAGATGTATTTGTTCATGTCTGTATGCCCATTCGTTCGTCTGTATCTCTGAAAAAACTGAATAAATTTCAATGACATTTTGTGTAAGGGTAGAAAAAATCACATGATATCTTAGAGGGTCTTCAATGAATTTTGATGGAATTCACTGAAGATGTAACTACGAGATGAGTGGTTAAATTTTGAAGCAGATCCATGCACAATTATCTCCTCTACGTCGTAATTATATGTCCAAACCATATGTTATCGCCATAATTTCATGTCTGTCCACGTGATATTTCTAAAAGTTCTCAATAAAATTCAATGAAATTTTATGAAAGGTTAAACAATTGGCTATAAAAGAACTAATTGAATTTAGAGCAGATCCTTACTCAATTACCTCCTCTATACTGCAAGTATATGTCAAAACCACACAATAATAGTGAATATTTTTTTCCTGCCCATAATATATCTCCAAGAGTTATTTGTGAATTTCTACCAGATTTTGTGGAAGGGTGTATGATAAACTAAGGAAGAACTGATTCAATTTGGGAGCATTCATTTTACCTCAAAACTGTATGTAAAAATCACATGATATCGCCAAGATTTCATGTCTGTCCACATCATATCTCTACTGAATGGATTTGAATGAAATATTGTGGAAGAGTGAGTAATGGGGTAAGGAGGGGATGGTAAAGTTTGGGGGCGGATCCAGGAATCTTTTTTTAATTGAGACATATTTTTTCCTGCTTTTTTTTCAAAGACATAAGTGTAATTTAAAAAAAAAAACATATTTAACGGTCCACGCGATATCTCCAAAAGTTCTTGATGAATTTCAGATACATTTCGTGGAAGGGTGGATAATAAGCTAAAGGAGAATTGGGGAAATTTTGGAGCAGCAATAAAAAACAATTATCTCTCCAACCTCGAAGGTATATATCCAAACCACATAATAACGTAAAAATCTTTTGTTTGTCCCCACGATACATCAAAAAGTTCTCAATGAATTTCAATGATATTTTGTGGGTGGGTTGACAAGGGGATTCAAAATAACTGATTCAATTTTTGGACAGATTCATACACAAATACTCTGTCAGGCAAATGCTCTGTGTTCTCTGAGTGCTTTTTAGTTTTGTAATGCGTGGTTGCCAGCTGTTTTGTGTTTGATCATATTTTTAAAGCTACAGTTGATATTTTCAAAAGGTGTCATGTGAACTCTTTTTTTTTTACAGTGATTTCATGTGAACCTCTTTTCCAAATTTCTGGAGTGTTTAATATTTCCTTTTTTTGTATATATATAAATATATGTATATGCAGAGCCTATCATCAGTTTTGAACAAGGTGACACTTTCCTTCTTACTACTTGATTTTGAGAGTTGAAATCAAAAACATTTTGTCAGAAGAACCAAATTTCTTTGCAATCATCAAAAATTTTGTTAACTATTGATCAAGGGTATTGAAAAAGCTAACTCACATTGCTATATGGAAGAGTTGCCATACTATTCAATTGATTTGGATCCCTCCCACTCAAAATCTCTAATAGACCCTACAATCTTCAGCAATAAAAAACCGATTTTGTGTTTGTTCAAATACTTATGAGCAGGTTGATTACTTATGCTTATTCAAATAATTAAGAGAAGTAAAAATTATCATTTATATAAAAAGTACTGCTTGAAACCAATTGATTAGAAGCAAAATGACTGTTTGTTCAAATACTTATGACAGATACTATATATATGAAGAGTTTTTATATTGATTAGAGGATTAAAGTATTGCCATCACTAAGTTTTCACAAAATAAGCTGTATAGTTGAAAGACACAACTATATAGCTGTTGAACTACTGGAAAAGCTATTTTTTTGATAAATTTGTCCATTCTAATACAGTTGGGAATCAAAAGACAAGTTAGTTGGATGAATGACACTGTTTCAGTTTTCTCTACAACATCTCTTTGAAATCTGGATTATTGGTAAACAAATGAATTCTCATACCTGCCTCTGCATTCAGTCTATTAAAAGCATTAGTTTTTATTGATCTGAAAAAATCCTGCTTCACATAGCTGGAAAGAAGACAAGTACTTTGATAGCCTTTTGCTTGTGTTCATGCTTTTTTACAATGCCCCAACACTCTGAAAGTGGCAGTTATCTAAATGTTGCTTGTAAAGTGGAATCTATAGTGATGTCAATAATGAATTCTCAGGTTGCTAACAAAAAACAATGCAGTCATGGAAAAGAATGTAAATCAAATGAACTAGGATGTCCAGGCTGCCTTGGACCACTAGGAAGTGAGACTGATGAATGGAACTTTGGATCCAAGCATATGTCCAGAGGTAAGGAGAGATAAAGATAAAGACAAGATAACCAATCTCTAGAAAAACTGGGACTGAAAATGAATGGAAGTTGATGCTGCAATAGACAGGAGCTAAAAAGAAGTGATATCATTTTTGGTTTGGTAGTTATAGTTATACATATATTCATTTTAATTTCAAAATGAAATAGGATCACTACAATATCATCAAGTTATTCACTTATTTTTCATACTTATACCCCTTCTAACTCTGGTTGGCAGAGGTAAAATGAAGCCAATCCTTCGGAAAGAAAAAAAGTAGCTGGTGCTTATGACTGATTAATCTAAGTAGTCAGCAAAGATGAAAGATAGAACATATTATAGCAGCAGGAAAGAGCAATTAATCTCTTTTTACATACATATGGATGTTTCTCGCAAACATGAAAGAAAAGAATTCAGTATCTGTGTTATATTTTTGCCACGTTTGATAAAGAGGTAGATTTCTTAGGAACCAGGAAAGAAAAGAAAGAAAGCTTTGTATGAATATATATTTATAATGTTAAATATAACAACATTAAAAAATGTTATATGTCTTTGTGTGTGTCTGTGTGTGTACGTGTTTCATATCATGCTTATCCCTTGCAATGCACATATATATATATATATATATATATATATATATATATATATATATATATATATATATATATATTTATTCATATATATATATATATATATATATATATATATATATATATATATATATTTATATGTGTACATGTATATATACATAAATTCCTATGATAAATCATGGAAAGGGAAATGCAAGGGATAACACTAAGTAGAAAGAATCAAGATGGATCTGACGGCACATTAGGTTAAAAGATATTATAAGTAAATCATAATAATGGAAATTGGCTGGACACAGCAAGAAGAATGGTAGAAAGTTTCAGATGGAACAAATCATGCTCATGGTCAAACTACCCGTCTGACTGACTGAACAAAATTGATATGAATCCATCAGGCATATTGGTAAGCGCAAAGCTACCCCCATTATAGACGCTAATAGGTTAAGATATGATATAAGCTGGGCTAATCTATCCAGATAAACCCCACAGAAAGAAAATCCTGTGTACCTTTTCTCATATTCTTTCAAATCTTTCACTCCTAATCCTTATCCTCTAACCTCCACCCTCTACAGTGCCACATGCACTTCGGCCTATTTGCTTACCCAACAGGAGCAAATAGAACTGTTGCTAAGAGCCAGTGGAGCTCTAAGGCCACTCTGAACAACTCCAGCAGTGATCAATCCACCAGACCCCCAGCCAACATGTCATGGGCCAGTGTGGCAGGGCATAGCCCATAGTTTGCACAATGAAAGTTATACCGGCCATTCCTACCACATCCTCGGTCCCAAAAGGCCCAGCCACATCACTTGCTTTGGGTGGGGATGATATGCTCCAACAGGGACTACCCAAACACTACACCAGGAGAACACACATTCCAGCTGGGTCATCGGTCCCATAAGGCCCAGCCGTATTACCTGCCTTGCGTGGGAGTGATGCACCCCAACATTGACCACCAAAACAAAACCCCAAAACCTTCAACAAGAAAACAACATTATACATCAGCAGCATCTACTATGTCAGAACACTCTCAACAGACTCTCACCAAAACCATCTAGAAAACGAAATCAAAAACATCAAATGGGACATCTTCGGTATTAGCGAAATGAGAAGACCATGAAAAGAACTAATAGAACTGAAAAAGCAAACATCTTCTCTACAACTACAAAAGAGAAAAAGTAAAACAAAGTCTTTCTCGTCAATAAAGATCTCAAAGACAATGTGATGAATTTCAAAGCTATCTCAGACCACATAGCCAGCGTCACCGTACAACTCTCAAAGAGGTACAAGCTAAATTAAATCCAAGTCTACACTCCCACTTCATAATCAACCAAAGAAGAAGTAAACAACTTCTATGATGACTTGAACTCCCTATTACAAGATACCAAAAAATACTTCAATGTCATCATGGGAGATTTCAATGGACAAGTAGGACAAGGAAACGAACGCTGTATTGACAAATTTGGATACAAAATATGGAACGAAAAAGGTGAAGATCTTGTAAAAATGGCTTCAAAACCTTGAATACATTCTTCAAAAAGAAACCCAATAGAAAATGGACTTGGAAGAGCCCCAACCATGAAATTAAAAACAAAATAAACTACATCCTGACTGACAAAAGTGATACCATCAAATTCAAATTCTAAGCCAAGTAAACATAGGAAGCGACCATAAAATGGCAAGATGTAAGATGCAAATAAACACAAATAAAGAATGCAGGCAATCTGTTCCACACCAAACCACAACCACTAAATGTACCAAATGAACTCACCCAACCCTTCAAGCTAGAACTGAAAAACAGATTTAATATTCTTACCAACGAAAACAACACCAACATCAACGAACACCACAGCAAAATAACAACCTCTCTATTAGAAGCTGCCAATATGTTTAAACCAAAAAATACAGCGACCATTAGCAAAATCTCGGATAAAACCAGGAAATTTATTGAGAAGCGCAGAAACCTCAAACCACCAACAACCACAAGGGAAAAAATAGAAGAGACCGAACTAAACAAAACAATAAAAAAGAAACTGAGAGAAGACAAAAGAAGGTACACGGTAGCCATCATTGAAACCACTCTCAAAAATCATTGGGGCTTTAAAGCAATAAACAAAGCTCTCAGTATAGGACAGAAACAAATAACTAGCATACTCAAAGAAAATGGAAACATAACGGACTGAGTCAGAATCGTCAAACATGTCCGAGGATTTTTACCAAGAACTCTACTCTTCAAAACACAAGCAGAAAAACAAGGACCAGAATACACAAGACACTGACAACCAGTTTTAGGACTTCCCAAAAGTTACACCATCAGAGGTAAAGTAAGCTATCAAACAAACAAAAAAAGGAAAATCTCAATTTACTCAAAAAAGCTGGTAAGAGTGTCAACAAAAAGTTAGCTATTTTATTCAACTTGTTTCTAAAACAGAGTAAAGTCCCAAAGGACTGGAACACTGCAATCATAATGCTTCTACATAAGAAAGGAAACCCCAAAGATCTCGACAACTATAGACCTATAAGCCTACTCAACTGCATATACAAACTCTTCACAAAAATCCTCGCCAAGCGGATTACTAAAACACTAAATGAAAACCAACCATGAGAGCAGGCTGGATTTAGAAGAAGTTACTCAACCATGGATCATCTCCATTCAATAAATCAGCTGAAAGAGAAAGCAGCAGAATACAAAATGCCACTCACTGTAGTATTCATAGACTTCAAGAAGGCATTCAACTCTCTAGAAATTCCAATGGTCATGAAGGCTATCACCCTACAAGGTGTAGACCCTGTATACATCAAAGTACTGCAACATATATACAATCACAGCAACTCCTTTATCAGACTACAAAAAGACTCTGAACTGTTCCAGATCCAAAAAGGAGTAAGGCAAGGTGATACCAGCTCACCCAAACTCTTCACAGCCTGGCTCGAGATGATCTTCCATGAACCTGGACTGAGAGAATAGAGGAATCAAAATAGATGGCAAATATCTGGATTTGCAGACGACATTGTCCTTCACATGACCTCTAACTAATGCTAGATGAACTAAACAAAGAAAGCAAAAAAGTCAGCCTACATATGAACTTCAGCAAAACAAAAGTCATGTGCAACAATTACGTTGAGAATAAGGACCTAACTGTCAAAATTGAGGATGCAAAACTGGGTAAAGAGACCACTACATCTACAACAAATCTATTACAAGTTTATACTGTCAACATGAATAATTTCTAGTTGATAATTTTCAACAATATTTATTCTTATTAATAACACAAGATTATAATAATATGACTAATAGTGTGGAAGTTGCTGTTTTATAATTATTAGTCTAAATACCCGCCCAAATGTGCTGCATAAACTGCAGTCCAAAAAAGAAATAGAAAGATATATAAATGCAAATCAGATAGCTTTTAATTTAATTTGTTTTTAAAATTGATTTTATTCCACTTTTTGCACTTTGTAAAAAGTGGGGAGCTGATGTTGAAGAAGTGGGGTGCTAATGTAAAGAAGGATGTTCGGCTAATGTGAAAAAAGGGTTAATATTAAAAAAAGGGTCATGGGGGCAAAATTGAAAACAGATGTTGATGCCAGAAAAAAGTAGGGATAATCTCCAAAAAGAGGGGTTACTGATGTAAAAAAAAACCCAGGGGTCTGATGCTGAAAAATGGTAGTAAAATTCAAACGATAGAGGAAAAGGTTAAGAAAGGGAGACTTTTGTTTAAAAGGGGGTAATGATAAAAAGTGGGGGCAATGTTTAAAAATTGCACAAATAGTAAAAAAGGGCATTGGGAGTAGATTTTAGAAAGGGGAAGGGGTTAATTTTGAAAAGGGGGAAGATTTTCCACCTTATTTCGAGCTCATAAAATGAAAGTAAACTTTCCCTCTCGATTTTGATCCCTAAAAATTTCACCGCAAAATTTTGAAAATTTCAACCTGATTTTGTCTTCTAAAAATGGAAATAGACGTTCTTTCTCAATTTTCACATTTGAGAGATTGTTTACTTTTCTCTAAAAGTGAAAAGAAATATCCATCCTCGATTTTGAAAACACAAAAAAAAGAGGAAAAAAAAATCATCTCCATCAATTTTAACAGCTATGGGTAAAAGGAATTATCCCCCTCAATTTTGAACCCTAATGTGGAAGAAGATGCCCTAAACTTCTGTTCCCCATGAGTGAAAAAAACATTTCCCTCGATTTTGATCCCTAAATGTAAAAAAAATTCCCTTTGCTTTTGACCCTTAAAAACTTGAAAGAAAAATATTCCCCTCTATTCTGACACCGAAAAGTGAAAAAAAAATCTCATTCTCTCAATTTTGACTCCTAAAAGAAAAAAAAATACCACCCCATTTTGAGCCTCAGTTCTGACTCCTTAAAGTGAAAAAAAAAATCCTCAATCCATTTTGATTCATGAATCTAGAACAAAAAAATTCCCTAAAAGTAAAAAAATCTCCCCCAGCATTTTGACCTCTGAAAGTAAAACAAATACCTCACAATTTCAACCCCTAAAAATAAAAAAATAAAGATCCCCTCTATTTTGGGGAAAGATAGAAAAAATCACTGCCCCCCCACCCACCGATTTTGACACCTAAAAGTGAGAAAAAAATACAACCCTTGATTTTGAATCCTAAAAGTGAAAAAAAATCTCACCCCCGGATTTTGCCCCATAAAAAAGAAAGTTGGAAAAAAATCTTCCCCTTGATTTTGCCCACTAAACATGAAAAAAAAAAATCACCTCCTCGTTTTGATTCAATTAAGTGAAAAAATTCCCAATTTTGTTATAAAAGTGGAAGATAAGTTACCCCTCAAATTGGACCCATGAAGTGAAAAACAATCCAGTTTTGCCCATAAAAGTGGAAAAAAAAATCACCCCTGTAAACCACTAAAAGTAAAAAAAAAAATCTTGCCTTAATTTTGACCCCTAAAAGTAAAAAGAGAAATTCCCTTTGATTTTGACCACTAAAAGTTGAAAAAAATAACCTCTCAATTTGGACCCTAAAAGGTGTGGAAAAAAAAGGAATTTCCCCTTCATTTTCGCTCCTATAAGTGAAAAGTAGGAATTCCCCTTCGATTTAGAATCTTAAAAATGGAAAAAATAATTTCCCTCTTGATTTTGATCAATATAAGTGGTTAATAATGATAGTAAAAATTGTTTAGTAATACATTTTATGAATTAAATAATTTTCTCTCGCGATTCTTCAACCACAGAAAGAAAAAGAAAAAGAGAAAGAAAAAAAGAGAAAAATCTCTCTTTCTGATTTCGACCCCTACAAAAGAAAAGAAAAAAGAAATTCCCCCTCGGTTTTAACCCCTAAAAGTGAAAAATAAAAAAGTTTCTTCAATGTAATTGACATATCCTCTGATCCTCACATTTCATGTCTTAGAAAAATGTAAATTAATCTTATTACCTCATAAGATGCACTAATGAGAACACCACTATTCAAAGTATCCATGAACAATCAATAAACATTGTGATATGAGATATGTTAAAGAAATATATTTGCTTCTTTCTCAATAAAAAACGCATTTTTATCTCCAAAGATTGAGTTGAGAAAAAGGAATGAAATATATTCTTTAATTATGTCATCAAAAATCATTTTTACCATTGATGGATAATCATATAAATAGACCCCAATCCCCGATTTGATAACCCCTAAAAACATCTTTTGATGGGTGTTTTCCAAAAACTAGTTTGCTGAAAACACTTCTCAGGTATCCACAGAAAATTTCATGGATTTATATCAAGTAGTTTTCGTAGTAGACAAGTATATACAGAGAGACAGAAGGACTTTTGGCAAATTATAATCAGATATATACATCCATGATTTCCTAAACATTTTTGGTTTTGTTTATACTGTCTGACGGCATATTTTCTAGGATGCCTTCTTTCACAGTATAATGCAAAACTCACCCAAATATTCCCATTGAATGATTCATTACTGAACTGTGAATTATTGAGACTGTGAAGAGAAAACTAATGAATGGCAAGGGATAGCTGTTTATGTGTATGTAAATGACAGATTGGTACCCATGGGTTGGTAAAGGAAAAGACCAGACACATGGTGGAGGGATGAGATAAGTTTGTCAGTAAGACATAACAAAGGTTAGCACAGTCATGATTGTCATGGGAACAGATGGGAAAGGCTTTTGTCTAGAAGTAGATATAATAGCTGCTGCTGCTACTGCTACTGCTGCTGCTGATGAAATATGCACAAGGGAGCATCAATACATCTTTAGCCTGATATGTTCTATGAAGAATTTTGATCTGAAATTTTCCCTGTACAATGCTTAATATATGAATTTAGTGCACTGACTAGGACAGAGATTATATTGAGAAATAAATATTTATTGAGTATAATATATGCTTTTTCATCAATAGGTCACAGATACATTACATACGTATATGCAAAAGAAAGATCTTATATGTCAGTGCATACGTGTATGTATCAAATGGCAAGTTCCTCTCTACCAGGTCTTCGTTGATTTGACAAAGGTTTTTCATACCGTTTAATAGAGACACACAGCAGAAAATTCTTGGCAAGTGTTCATATAAATTTGTTAATATGCTCAGGCAATTACATCAAAACAAGGAAGCGTGGAACTTTCTGAAGAAATTTCAGTTGAAAATGGAGTAAAATAGGGCGATATCATAGCTCCTACTCTCTTCTCAATATATTTTGCCATGCTTTTTAAGATTGTCATAGTGGTATAAACTAAAGTTTTTGAACAACAGGGATGGTCTTTGATCTGAGATAATTCAACAGCAAGTCTAACAAATTCAGGGCCTCAGTTCGAGAACTGCTCTACGCAGATAATGCCGCTTTTTTAGTGATGAGTGTATGCAGGTTTTAATGGTTAGATTTTTAGTTGCTTGTGAAGATTAGAAGTTGTGGACATATTCTTATACTTAGGGAGCCCTTATCAAGGGATGGAAATTTAGATGCTGAAATCCACTCAAGAATTGAGAAAGCTAGCAGCTTTTGGTAAATTAGAAAAGAGGGTATGGTTGGACATGGAATAACTATTCGAACTAAAGTCAATATTCATAGGACATGGGTTCTGACAACCCTTTTGTATTTTTCAGAGATGTGGACAATACATAGTTGCCATCTGAGGCTGCTCAAGAGCTTCTACTGAAAATAATTAAGGCGCATACTCAATATCCAATGGCAGACTCTAACACCAGATACTGAGGTGCTCTAGAGAGCTGGATATCTGACTGCTGTGTTGCATATTATCATTAGTCAAATGCGCTGGACAGGGTATGTTGTATATATGAATGATGACCAACCCCCAAATCTGCAAAAATAGACTGCATATAACGATCTTTTAACTCCTTATGAACCCTGGACTGAAGAGACATATGCCAGTGTACAAGACTGCAATTTTATGGACAGTTTCAATCAATCCTGTAGGCAATTGGACTGTGTGCTTTAGACCTTGCAGGTCAGCAGCTGGTCTTAAGAGCCTCCTTAGAGCATATGGGTGTGGCAGAACAAAGCAGGGTGATCAGATAAAGTGATGGGGTGGCTATCATCTGACAAGATGAAGCAATCATCACAATTGTATGCATATGTATATATAGAAGAAAGATCAGTATAGTGCATTATTTGTATATATATATATATGTGATATATCTATCACAGCAAAAAAATAAACGTAGATAACAAAATATATTCAGTTATAAATCATTCTAGCAAAAATATGTCATGTAAGTCACAAAAACTTACTCATCTGTTTTCAGGTAAAAATTGTAATTTACGATATGTTGGTGAAACTGTGATTTTCTTAGATAAATATACCAATATATACAAAACTGATACAAAGGGTTGTCAACATGTAATGGATATTTTAGAGAGGTATGTACCAACTCATCTTTTTCAATTCAGATTATTGAGAAATCTCCCAAGGAAATTGATAAATTGCTTAGGTAAGATGGATGAAATGAAAATAAGGCAACAGAAGGAAGATGATATTATAAAAGCCATGTATGTTATATATCTTTTCAGACTAAATATTGAAGTCAAGAAGAAAAGCTCTTATGGTGAGGGGGAATTTTATTTAAATCTCTGAAACAGTTACATGGTAAACCACTGGTGATCACAAGAAAATTCATACAGAGTGCCAAAATCAAATTCTGTGTAAAACATAAAAAAAACACTGAAGGAAATCATATAAAATACATCAACAGACATTGGGAAATAATTGACTGAAATAACATAAATTTTTTTGTATAAAGGTTCTTTTCTATATATTTAATGTGTAAAGCTGTAAAGCTTTCTGGAGTGTATGTATATATGTGTATGAAAATAGGTAAATAAATTCCTCAATGAGGGTCAAATGAATTTAAGAAAAACATGCAACATAACCAGCCCATTGCCATTTGAGTTTTTTAATGGATTCTATGATGTCTCGGACTCCTGTTTTCTCCCAGATATATTGTACTGTCTTGTGATCTCTTCATGTATCTTCATGATTCTTTTATTTGCATGACTCAGTTTGCAGGTCAGTTTCTTGGTTAGGTTCCATGTTTCAGCTCCATAAGTGACTATCTGGAGGATGCATTGGTTGTATTCCCATTGGTTCATACATGTCTTCAGAAAGCTAATGTGAAACTGCTTGTGGGCTTCAAGGGTATTACTGTCCACTATCCAGTAAGAGGAGGTAGTTTCAGGTCATTTGTATGTCAATCTTGATCTGAGTTCAAATTTCATGGGTGTCATAAAATTCCTGTTGTTGGTGAGGAAGAAGGAATGGGGGAACTATAGGGATGTTGTTAGAATTCCCTTTAAGGAGAGAGTTAGGAGTGGTAGTATCTATGTGTGTGACAATGTGGTTAGCAGCTGTGGTCAAATTATGGTGTGTTTGGGTATGTATGTCAGTATTTATTTGAGAGCTGGAAAGTGTAATGGAGAGTAATGGAAGGAGAGGTTTGTTGAGGGATCTATTAGACATTTGGCAGCTTTGATATTGTGGATGGGGGGCATTTGAGGGGGTGAACTTTGAAAGAAAGGAGTAATATTCTCGGAGAAAATTTGAGTTGATGTTTCAATTCCAAATTTATTAATTGCCAACCTAATGCAGGTTTTAAAGTCTTGATAAGATTTGTTCCCTTTCTCCTTTGTACAATATTGGGAAACAGAAAATTTTGGTTCTCATGGAGAACAATTATCTATATAAGAGCTGACTTGGGGGATCTTGGTCGAGGGTTCCCTAATTAGCTGCTTGTTTACCATGATCCTATTCATAAGAAGAAAAGTTCCCCCTATGTATTGCTTGTCCCGACCTCTGCAAACGATGATATAGATAATGTCATAAGAGATGTTGAATTTGATTTTAAAGATTTTACCACATCTGAAAGTATATTTATCTCCTATCAAGTGTATACTTAATTTGGTTGATTACATTTGGTTATCATTTTCTCTGGTTCTATTTTCTCAGTGTGTGTGGCTTTTGTCAGCATTTTCTTTAAATTTGGAGGTTGGTGTTTACTTTGAATTATTGAGGAATTTATGAGGATGTTGCTCATGTGAGTGTCCCTAATTCAGATGTACACGTCTTGCTGTATTTCTTCAAATACTTTGGGACTCAAAGGGTTGTGGGTGTTGACAAATGGGATAATGATTGTTTTATTAAATTTACAGCTTACTGCTTGCAATTGCTGTCAATCTAATTGTGTTGCTTTTTCTATTTCAGTTCTAATTGGGGAGAGAGGATAGTTCTGTTCAAGTAGGTATTTCTGTTATTCTTCCTTCCCTTAACACTCACCAACTACTGGCATTTTATGACATCAATGGATCTGAACTCAAATCAAAATTGATGTACCAATGACCTGAAACTACACCCACCTATTAGATAGTGGATGTAATACCTTTCAAGTTTACAAGCAGATTCACCTTCACTTCTGATGACAAAAGATTATTAAAAATTGCTGTACCTGAAAACCATAACTAAAAGTTTGGCTTTCCTTTTTTCACTTTCTTCTTGAATATGTATAATTTTTTGTTTCAAATAAATAAATAAAAAATTTTCATTGCATAATATTTGATACACATGATTGATATTCACCTCTGAATTGTGCATTCACAAACAAGAAGATAATGTAGAAAAATAGATATTTCTAGCATGAATTTAAATTTTTCATCATTACAGACTTATATATACCCCCACATATATATATATATATATATATATATATATATATATATATATATATATGTATGTATGTATATGTTTATCTATATAATAGGACGTGGATTCACTACACAAACAAGTGTTTTTGTCGGATTAATAAGTCAAGTTGTGGGTTTGTCATTAAAATTAGGTTTATATAAATCTGCAGCTTCATACAGTTCGACATCATGGACTTTTACCCATCCATATCCAAAGGCATATTCGAGGAGGCCATGGAATTTGCTAAAACCATACCAGCATAAACAACAGGGATATCAAAATAATTAAGCACTACAGACCAAGAGCAATGGACAAAAAAAACAATGTCTACGGTTTTGATGTCTCCCTGGGCAGCCTCGATTTGGCTGAGATGTCAGACTTAATCGGTTTGTACATTTTAAATAATGTTATCCACAAAACAGACACAAAAAATATAGGATTATACCGGGATGATGACTTACTAATTATAGAGAATAGTAACGCACAAAAATGCGAAAATATTAAAAAATACATCATAAAAGAAATGAAAAAAATGCACTTTTAAGTAAAAATCAAGGCCAACTTGAAAATTCAAAATTTCCTAGACATTACCTTTGATTTAACTAATAACACTAATGAACCATATAGAAAAGAAAATTCTTTGATTAAGTACATCAATACCAGTTCTAACCATCCAAATATCATAATAAAAAAGATCCCCAAATCCATAGCAATTAGATTAACATACAATTCTTCCAATGAAATTATACCAAACAAAGATAAAAATGACTACATCAAAGCCCTAAATAATAGTGGTTTCACCAAAACAAACCTCAATTCTGATAGAAAAAGTTAAATCCAATAGCAAGAAACATAACAAAAAAAAAACAGAAATAGAAGAATCATCTGGTATACACTCCCATTTAACTTACAAGTAAGAACTAACTGGGGTAAAATATTCATTCAATTAATTGAATAACTCTTCCCCCTCCCAAGACCACTCACTAAGCAAAATATTCAATAAAAATGAATTGAAAATTAGTTTTAGTTGTACTGAAAATTTTGATAGAATTATTTACAAAACACAACAATAAAATTATCAGAAATGATATAAATAAAGAAAGCACAAACACAAAAAAACGAGACTGCTATTGTCCAAATAAGAATAGCTGTCCCCTACAAAACAAATGTCTTAGATCTAACATAGTATACCAAGCAGAGATATCAACCCAGGGAAAACCCTTAGAAATAAAATATCATATTGGAATATCAAACACACCATTTAGCCAATCATATATCATCATTCACAAATGAAAAATATGAAAAAAGTACATCTTTATTAGCTTATTATTTGAAATTATACCAAATGAACAACAAACCAACAGTAAAATGGAAAATTCTAAGACAAACTAACACATACCAAAATTCAGAAAATCCTTGTAATCTCTGCCTAAATGAGAAAATTCAAGATATCAAATTTTGCTAGGATTACAAAGAAACCCAAAGTACATTCATTAAATAGAAAAAACGAAATAATACCAAAATGTAGGCATCGCTCAAAATTCTTATTAACAAATATAATATAAAATAGCAATTCATACAATAGTAAATTTAAGGTAATGTACACAGTCTATTCATATACCCATCATCCCATAAACTTTGAATCCAAACTTCTAATCAACATAATCGACTCCCTCACATGTTCAAGTAAATTAAGTATAATACAATCCACAATAGGAGATATCAACATAGGCAATTAACCTAATGCCAAATATCAAAGTAAAGAAAAAAAACCATCCCTCAGAAAATAATAAAGCATCCATTCATAAATAACTCCTATACCTAGCTCACACCCTTTGACAATTAACTTACAACCACCAACAAAAACATTCACACTACAGAAAGCAATAAAACAAAATGAATAACTCCTCCTATTCATAGTGACACCCACAAGACTCTCACTGAATTCCCCAAACAAGAATCTAAAAACACATTCAATCATTCACCCGATGAGGGTAAGAGAGGGCAGAAACATGAACTTGTTTGTGTAGCGAATCCACTTTCTGCTATATATTTCCAGCTTTATCCTTAAACAACTTGACTTTCACAGTATAAAGTTGAACATATCAAGCGCTCTATGAAATAAATCCATCACATATCAGACATTGCTTCATATCATGCTACATTGCTAACCTGATCTGTACCATATGTACTATATATATATATATACATACATATATATATATATATACATATATATATATATATATATATACACATATATATATATATATATATATATATATATATATATATATATACATACATATATATATATATATACATATATATATATATATACATATATATATATATATACATACATATATATATATATACATATATATATATATACATATATATATATATATATATACATATATATATATATATATATACATACATACATATATATATATATATATATATATATACATACATTTATATATATATACATACATATATATATATACATACATATATATATACATACATATATATATTCATATATATATATATATACATATATATATACATACATATATATATACATACATATATATATTCATATATACATGCATATATATATTCATGTATACATACATATGTATATATATATATACATACATATATATATTCATATATTCATACATATGTATACATATATATATACATACATATATATATTCATATATTCATACATATGTATATATAAATATATATACATACATACATATGTATATATATATACATTCATATATATATATATATATACATACCTACATATATATATACATACATACATATATATATATACATACATACATATATATATACATACATATATATATATACATACATACATATATATATATACATACATACATATATATATACATACATACATATATATATACATACATACATATATATATACATACATACATATATATATACGTACATACATATATACATACATACATACATATATATATATATATATATGTATATATATATATATATATATATATATATATATATATATATGTATAAGCTATAAAGGGGTGTAGCTGGTATCAGTGATTTATGTAAAGATGGTGTACAAAAAAAGTAACTTCCTCCAAATGAATGACAGAACCCAGTGTTTCCTCAAGAGAACATTGCCAAAACTATTCTACTCCCTCCACAGTCATGTAATTTTTCAACAATCCATCTTGGTGCCATTCCCCATCCCTGGATAATGAAGCTCCTTTTTAAGGAGAAAGTGAGTCTCATAATACCTGGTGACCTTCCTCCATTGATACTAAGTATACTCACTTGCTCATTTACCCATTAAAGACACTATAAGCAATAGAAATTGTTTACCATGGGTCCTTAGACTGACTGGACTGACCTATACACTACAATGATGAACTGAGTATTATGGCAGATCCCTTCCTTAACCTTGATTACAGCTATCTGAAATTTGGACAATGTTAGCTCTTCTGTTGAATTGTACTTAGCAAGAAAGCCTCTGTTCTTTTCGCACATTGATGAGTCTTTGACATTCAATGCATTATTGGCAGTTGGTGATTTTTTCCTCCTTGGACTACTGTCAATGGGTACTCACCATAATTTAACTATAAGCAGTGTTGTTTCAGAAATGTTCTGTCCTAGTCTTCTAGCCATAGCAATTTGACTGTCATCAAATCTATCAACATTAAAGATCTACACCTAGAGATAAAATGTCAATCACACAACAACTAATGATAGACATTCCAAAAAATAGAGTTAATTTGAAACTCAACCAGTCTACAGTAAAATTTAAAATAGATGGAGAAATAAACATGTTACCACCAAAAATACTAATATAATCTGTGTCCCTAACCCAAACTAAAAAATATTTCAATGAAATTGTCAGCATATACAAAATCTCAACCAGAACTCAATGCAAATACCTGAGAAAAACTGAATTAAAACCAAAGAATTTTTTAGATAAATTACACCTGTAACTGCCAAGTCTGTTCCAGCCTCTAAATCTCCAAATGTTCACAGTGGGACAGATTCTAATTCCATGAGACATAAAACTTTGGATCCTGATTTCCAAAAGAACTTACAAATGTATAATCCTGCAATCAAGGCGGAACTGTTTACTAACCACATTATTAACAAATCTAAAGCTATCAAAAAGAAACTTACACAACAAAAGGAGTTGAGAACATTGTTGATATCTACCAACTTGGGAAAACCAAACGATCAAAAATTCACTCAATCAGTAATAAGACTAAAATTGCACAGAACTCTTATCAGAATGAAGAAAATGTGAAAAAATCTAATTGACACTTTGCAAAATTTGCAACTCCTGAGCATTCTTCTGAATCATACTCTCACACTAAATCAAAAAGATTAGATAAAAGAAGACATATTGTTTTTCTTTGAAAACGGAAAGCACATGGATTCCAGGAGTTGATCATCACTTGCACCATATCTTCAATCTAGTACTGGCCAGATAGAAAGGACACAAAAAACACCACATGAAATAGTGTCCAATCCACAATACAAATTGACAAAACGAGAGTAAAAAACTTAATAAAGAACATAAAATCAAAAACATTCTAAAGCTGTCAAAGGAAGTTGAGAAAAGAATTACATACTGCGAACTCTAAAAACGAGATCCAACCAAAGTGAATTGGGAAAATAAAAATAAAATTATTTCCCCTTGCACCTTTCAAAATTAGATATAAAAATGAAAGAATTTTGCAACTCAAACAAAAAACATACTCGTGCAAGCAATCACTTCTTCCCCTTACAACCAGCTCAAAGACAAAAAAACTTATCCAAAAAGTGGGGATGTTGAATAATCATATTAATACAACTAAACGATGAAACTGCTACTGATACTATTATGTCACTTAACTGTGATGTCTCTTACCTTCCCACAATGTAGTATTAAACATTATTTATAACTTGACACACACTTGTCTCTCTTGTCTTAATCATCTTTCACTTTAATCAAATCATGACTCATCAATACTGTCTATCAACATATACAAGAGACAGCTGGACTTTCCAAATACAAATGGATAATTGGGAATATGAATACATTAAACAGTCAAAATAAGAGAAAATCTTTGATGGGAAGTCTGATACCTGTTGAAATTTTTCTATTGTGGTTAAACTCAGAGAAACAGTTGACAAAGGAAATTCTCATGACTGACAACAAGCTCAGTCAGGCTTGGCTAGTTTGCTGAGATAAATAGTTCACAATAGCTGGAGTCTGGAAAGAAGGGCAAGTGGGTCAAGTTCAGGTTGCAATGGGCATTCTGTTGAGTCAAGACATTTTACTTTGCCAAGATATTTTAAAAGATACTTGGGGGATGGTAAATCTTGCCGTCCTCTGCAGGTGTACTATTTGCACTGCTTTAAGTATGACACTGACCTCGAGTATGCTTGAGTAATAAAGTTAATGGCAATAAGTTACGTTTAAAATAGAATAAAATTACCTCTAAATACTCAAGTGGTGATTAGTTCTATTTTAGGATTTTGAATGCGAATGGAAAAGCAGACGACATTTTTCCAATGAATATCGGATGGAATTGTGGGATAGTAGTCAGGCATGGCGGACGATTGCGACGAAGATGTCATATTCGAGGTTAGTTGTTATTATTTTTTGTGGTTTTCTCTTCAATTTCTTTTCAGATTTTGTTATAAAATTCAAAATTGATACTAGTATTTTCTACATAGCTCAATAAAAATGAAATCGTAGCATTTTTCTAAATTTTTACAAGATGAATACTTCTGCATGGTGATCTCGCAGCAAGTGGGAATAATGTGGAATTGCTTTACTATAGTATAATATCTAGAAATTGCTCTCTGACTTTGTGAAATTTGCTTTGCTATTATGCTTATTTGTTGAATGATGTATCATCTTTTTCAGTCTCTCCATCTATTTACGTGAATAATATTTCTGCACATCGTTCTCCTTGAGCGTGGGCACAGAGTGGGGGTTATTTTATGAAGTTACAATAGTTGAAAACTAATCCCTGATTTTGTGACCAGATTTCTGATGTTTTCAATTCATATGCCTCTGACAGTCTGTCTGTCTTTCTATTCCAATTTTTGTTTTTCATTCAACAGATTTTTATTTCGCTTTTTTATACGAAAATCTAGAGTATTTTCCCCAAATTCTTAAAATAAGGTAAACAACGATTTTTATATTCATATTGGAATCATTAAACACTGATCATAAAACAAACAAGTGGTCTTTAAAAAAGCGAATGAATTAAATCCTTTCTTCTGTACATTTTTCTCTACCGTGGAATTTTTTTTTTTTAGACATTTTAAGTGAAAAATTGAAGATTCTTATAATTGAGAAAAATTTTCAGTTTAACTCTCTAAATCTATCGAAAATAATGGGAAATGAAACTTTAAAATAAAGAACAATTTTATCATTTTTATTCATCAATAAATTTATAAATAATTTATTATAAATGAAGTGTAAACCTTAACAGAAAAAAAAATTTTTTTTTGACGACCGTTTTCCTTCATCTTGATGTTTTTTGTTTGATTAAAAAAAAAATGATTATGAAGATGAAGGACAATTATCGTAAAAAAGATAACAGTTCCTTCTGAGTCTGTTATTTGTTGTTCAAGATTTCCTTCCAATTGAATACATTTTTCTATGGATGTTGTATTGCTTATTCTGTTTTTAAGCACCAAATAGCAAACATTTCTAGGATTCTTTCCATTAAATTCTGTTCCATGTAAGATGAGAATTTTTTTTCACAAATTATTGATTGAATGTAAAACTGACGAAGAAGAATAAAAGCAAGACCGATTAATGTTGAGTCTGTTCTTGAATAAAGCTCTTCTTCTTCCGTGTTTACCAAACATGGAATTTCTCTTTGAGAAGAATCAGTCATATTTGTGTGTGTTTTTTTTTTTTGTTTTTTTGTTTAGAATCTTGGAATCCAACTGGAAATTTCCTTAAAATAAAGATAACGGATCATTACTATTTTCGACACAACACAGGGAATGTAGTCCTGATGGGAATACAGCTGACGTCACCTGGAAGAATAGGGTGTATTTTATCTTGGTGTACGTAACGTTTCGGCCACTGTACCCTGCAACCTTTTTTCAGGTGCAAGGAACCGGTTGGGTACAACAGCCAGAACATTTTGTACAATAACAAAAAAACAACAAACAAGATGCAGACAATAGTTCGACAAAATGTATAAGCAATTACTTTTTAAATGAATGAAATATTTATTTATCGGTAACAATGAAATGGAGAAATTCAGAGATTTTAAAAAATGCAGTCATTTTGCATTTTAATTAGGTTCTTCATCTTCTTTGATAAGTAAATCCAAATTTCACGTGATGATTTAAAAATGAAAAGAATATAAATGTCTTAATTTCGTGTAAAATGTAACCTAGATAGTGAAATCCTTTTTGAAAATATTTGCCGGTTTTTGGGGTTTTTTTTTCAAAATTTGAATGTTTTTTTGTTTTTTTTTTTAAATTGTGCACTTTTGTAATTTTTGATTTGATAGCACAGAAAATGCATCATAAAATTCAAAAACATAACCGAATGTTGAAAAATAGGTTGATTTTTCAATATTATTTATGTTACATTTTACATGAACGTAAAATTTATACTTTTATTTTGTGAAATACAATTTCATTGTATCGAAAAAATTTCCTGGAATAATCATGTAATTAGTTCAATTTTGAGATTTTGAAACAGGGAGAAAAGCACTCAAAATTTTCCTCAGGATCATAAAATGGATTTTTATTTTCATCCTATGAAATGCAGTGTATGGAACCTACTTTTGCTTGGATTTATCTTAGAAAAGAATGAACTTGATTTAAAAGCAATATGATTGCATTTAAAGAAGTCTGAGTTTTTCTCTATAACAATGGTATAGATGAAGATTTTATTTATCAAAAGTATGAAGGTCCCAATTAGAATTCTATTGACCTCACATAGTAGGCGTGGGTGTGAGTTAGAAAATTTAACACCTGTACACACTCAATATTAAAGATAGCATGTTTAAGAAAAAAAAAGAACAGAAGTAAACATGTCAACTATATTGTCACTGCCTTGCATCGAAAATTTGCAGTAGATTGTGGTCCCCGTATGCTAAGTTGCATCCGAATAATTGCTGTAAAGCAAATGAGAAAATAGTAATTTATGGAAATTTCCTGCTGTTGGATTATATGATTAGTTGTAAAATTATTTATAAATACATGTCCTTAACTTTTTTGGTGGCATGTTGGAAGAGAAATGTTTTTAGTGCTTTGCAAGCCAAAGTGAATAAAAACATAAAATAATGATCATACAATGTATAATTTTGAGAAGGGTCAGTAACATTCAAACTTTCTCTGATTGCTACGTTATGTCGCTACCATTTGGGAGAAAACTTTTCTGCTAACCACCATTACATCTAGATAGTACTCAGATAGGCTGTAGAATGGATTGGCTGAAATGTTGTGTCAACAATATAAACTACAAGGAGTTCAATCCTCAGAAAAACTCTTCAAAAAATCATAGAAGCTTTTTAAAAAAAAAAAATTATTTTAATGTCTTTTCATAAGTGTATATATCTCCATCAGTCAATGAGAACCATGTACTTCTACTTTGAGGAAAAATATTGTTTGGTTGTGGTTCAAGTTTTGTGTATATCAAAGAACAGCTGGAAAATGTAAGAGAGAAAATATCATCCCATAGGATTTTGAATGAAGGGAAGGTATGACTTCCAACAATACATTGCTAATATGGTCTACTCATATTGACTACCAGGTGTTTTGGATGAATATGTGGCATAATGTGTCTGTGAAATCAATAATCCAAGATGGCTGCCACTATGGAGACTCCTTCAAATTTTCATCAATAACTAGTTTTCTTTTCTTAAATTTGCATAGGAAGTAATTTGTTCAGCCCAAAAATCAAAACAAAAAGATTAATGCCTCTCTCTTTTTTTTTTCATCATGACAAAGCAGTAGACATGGTCATTTTTATCAAATATATTAGCCATAGAACTGCCCCATATGTCAGAAACTATTCATAAAAAAGACAAATTATAAATAATCAAATTGAATCACAGAAGAAAATTAATTTGCTAAAATAATTCAACTCGAAAAAATTAATTTTTGCATCTCAACAAATTGTTTTAATTCCATGGTTTGTCTGATCATACATAAATAGACCATATAATTTAGATTTCACAAAGGATATTTTCTTTTTACAAATTGTGAAAATAGGGTCATGTAAAAAGAAAAACCATTGCACTAATTATAAGAAATAGAAAGTCTGAAAAGTTTTTTTGGAAATACAATGAAACATTAAAGAATGTGTTAGATTTCACTATCTTTCTTTCCAGGCAATTTGCAAAGCAGTAACATGATGAGTAAGCATAGTGATCAGGCAGCTCAGGGAATTGTTGCAAATTCAGCATTGGCTAAAAGAGAATCGGGAAAATTATACGGATCCATCTATTTAGTACTGAAACTTAGCAATGTAATAAGATCTAATTTTACCTACTAAGTAATAAAGATTCTGGAAAAGCAAGAATCCATGTATTCTAAAGATGTGACAAATTTCTTCAGCTGTTACTGTGGATAAATCATGTGTGCCAAGAGAATTCATTGAAAATGAGAAAATTGTTAATCTTTCTGTTTCTCTTTTTTTTTTTAATGCTGAACAAATCACTTCCTGTGCAAAATAAAAAAGAAAATACTAGTTATTGATATCAATCTAAGTGAGTCTTCAGAGTGGTGGCAGAGATCAGCATCATCAGTCTTTTAACATCCATCATTGAACATAGACCTTCCCCAGGATTTGCTACTATCTCTATCATGGGTGTTGTGGAGCCAGTATTTTCTGAATTCGTCTAGTTCATCTCTCCATCTTGTATTCTGTCGGCCTTGGTTATGCATGTGATCTCTGGGGATCCATGTTGTAAGTTGTGATGTTCATCGGTTGTCTTTCATTCTTGCAACATGGCCTGCCAATTGCTATTTGAGTTTTTGATAGATTCTATAATGTCTCGGACTCCTGTTTTCTTCCTGATATAATGTGTTGTCTTGTGATCTCTCCATGTAAGGTTGAGCATGACTCTCTCATCATGTGTTACATGCTTCTCATTTTGAGGATCTGTCTCTTAGTTGGGATCCATGTTTCAGCTCCATAAGTGACTATCAGGAGAATGCATTGGTTGTATACTCTTCATTTTAGGATTATTTGGATCGTCTGGTTTTTGAAAGTTGAGCTTGCTCTGCCAAAGGCTTGTCATTGTAGAGTTATTCTTTGCTTGATTTCTTCTTCTTATGAGGATCTCCTATAGACTAATTGTCTGAGGTAGATGTAATGATCTACCTTGCCGAGTTTTACATCTTTGATTTTGACAGTTATGTTCTTATTCTCAATATGATTGTTGCACATGATTCATCTAAAACATCCAGTAGTCCATGATAGTAGACCATATTAGCAATATATTCCTGGTAGTCATTCCCTACCTTCATTTGAAATCCCATGGACATATTTTGTGATATTTGCTCACCTACTCTACACAAGATTGATTTGTTTAAGGCCACTGCAAGAAACTTTTGCTTGATTTTTTTTCTTTACTGAATTTTATTATTCACAGACTGAAGACATCAAAGAATTTCTCTATTTGATGAAGTTGGCAGGGCAGATGAAATGATGTTACAGGTTGGTTTTAGCCCGCGGACCGTAGCTTGCTGACTCCGGTCCTGAATGCTAACAACCTATAATCCTGTTAACAATTGATTAATATTTATTTATTAATAAATATTGATGATATTATGGCCATTGAACCATCAAGATCATTTTTTGAAGTATTGTTGATTTTTATGAGTAGCAGACTGACCATTATAGATTAAGATCAGGTGATTATGTGGGAGTAATTTAACCAGCGCTTAATTTTGATGAGTAGTAGACCGTTATGAATTTAACTCCTTTTAATGGTGGTTTTGTAAAATATCAACAATCTTAGGTTATTATGCAGGAACGGATCCATGAGGTCTGAATTTTTTTTTCCCCCCCTCACCATCTATCTAATAAGATATGATAATTTTTTAAAATTCTTTATGGTAATTTATCATTACATTGTATTACTTTTTTTTTTTTCATAAAATTTCTTTATCGATTTGAAAGAAAAATGTTTAATTGTGCATTGCCTCACTCACTGAGCATATGCCCCCTCCTTGAATCTCCACTTTTGTGAAGGAATGTTACTTTACCTGCCTTTGTGCTAAAAGAATCTTTCACTTTTCTGCTGGTGATTTCCAATGCTTGCTACTGAGGATGATTGATAGTAATTTTAACCCATATCTGGTGCAAGGCTCTTAATTGGCACATGTTAGATTTAGGTTTTATGTTTGTTGTTGAACAAATAGATATTTTACTTACTCAAGGTTTATAAAAAAACAAAAACAAACTATAAGCCCATACAACCCAACATGTTTAGCTAATGAGCCACCATAAATGTAAAAGTTATAAATGCAAAAAGTTATTTAAAAGAAAAGATGTTTTAGGAAAAAAAGAAAAATATGGATGTGAGTACCTAGGAAGAAGAAGAGGTTCTATTTTGATATCTCTCAGCAGGGAAGAAATAGTGTCCCCCCTCTGCAGGCGAATCATGATGTGCTGATAGTAGATTGGTTGGTTGTAGAGAAAAAGTCATTATGTAAGTTAAAGTATGCTTGGGAAGAAAATCATAACTTAAATTTCTGGTCAGAAAAAAATTAATTTGATTCAATTTTTAAAGTAAATTGTATTTTTAATAAAATAAGTAACTAGAAAGCACATACCTCTGTTAACACTGTACTCTAACTCTATAGAAGAAAATTCTTGGATCCCCCTCAAAATTTAATTAGTTCTTCCATACCCTATGGCCTGCCCCTCTACAAAATTTAATTGAAATTTATTGAGAACTTTTGGAGGTATCATGTGGACATGGTCAGAGCAAAAGATAGTGTTTGGGAATTCTAACTTGCACATTCCATATTTTTTCATTTGTTTTTATTATGTTTTTGGTTTTTTGCTTTCTTCTAAATATTATTTGCCGAATTATAGGTGCATCTCATATAGTGGGAAATACAGGAATTAATCCATATCTATACCTTGATGGTTACAGGCTTTGATTGTTTTACAGAATTCTCCAAAATTCTCTATTTTCACTCTTTGTTATGAAAGGTGTGTAAATCAAAAGCACTCTAGTATCTGAAAAATCACATGGGAGTAGCCTGAAGTGACCATTCGCAGTACTTGACCAAATCTTCTGCCCACAAAAACTCAGAAGTAAGTTCAATTCTTTATTTAACCTTCTCATCTTCCTTTTCTTTTTCTTTATGAATGAGTTCAGATCTCCTCTTTTATGATTTTCTTAGAACTCCTCCTCCTTCCCCCACCCCTTTCAATTTTTATAGTGTGGCAGATGGGAGTATGTGGACTCCTTGTTTATGATACAGATACTGAAATCACGTTGAATGACTTCTAGTGCTTCGAAAGTGTCTAAAAACAATTTAGGAGTGTGAGGAAGAAAAAATAGAATCCTCACAATTCACTGGCATACATTTCTGAAGCTCTTCTACTGTACCTCCTCACCTAGACTGTAGAAATAACTTTTTGAACTTCCCACTAGTCGAATATCTTATTGCATAATAGCCATTGTCACTTTTTGTTTGGTTGTTGGTTGCATACAGTGAAAAGTTGGCCAACATAATTGGGGAGGGTGGTAACTGCAAGTCAAAAAGAGATCCAACTCTGAAAACCGAGAGGAAGCTGTCGCAGATCCTAAGCAAGAGCAAGGATCACTTCCCCCCCCCAGTAACCTACTGACAATTAACTCAAAAATATAGTAAGCCACCACATATGTACGGCCTCCCAAAGATTCACAAGGTGGGTACTCCATTACGACCTATAGTAAGCTGTCAGGGCTCAGTATGCTATCCACTGAGCAGTTACCTGGTGAGTATAATCAACCCGCTGGTGGGTAAATGTAAAGATGTAAAGAACTCAGCTGACTTCTTAGAAAAACTCAGAGGGTCTCCAATTCAAACACAACAAATGTTGAACCTAGACATGGTGAGTCTCTTCTCACGAGTACCTACATTCGAAGCACTGTCAGTAGTGAGGAATAGATTAGGTTCAGATCCCACATTGGATGAACGCACAAGCATCCCCCTTAACAACCTAATGGAAATGTTGACCTTCTGCATCGAAACAACATACTTCCAACTGGGGAATGAGATGTACCAACAGGAGGAAGGCTTAGCTATGGGATCACCGCTATCACCAGTGGTGGCAAATATATACATTGAGTACTTTGAAGAATTGGCCTTAGGAACATCACCACTAAGGCCAAGCATGTGGCTTCGATATGTAGATGACACCTTCGTACTATGGCCACATCTGGAAGACCCACAGTTACTACTTGACCACGTGAACTCAATCAGAACTCTAATACAGTTCACAATGGAAAAAGAGAGTAACAATAAATTCCTGGATGTACTGGTAACAAGATTGGAACACGGTTTCAATACATCTGTGTATCATAAGCCAACATTCACTGGTCAATATCTCAATTCATCTCTAACCATCCATACAGCGTTAAGAAAGGGATCGTCCGATGCTTACAGCACCGAGCAAAGCTAATAAGTTGTGACACTGACATATACCTCTGTGAGATGCGTACTATAAGCAAGAATCTCCCGAACAATGGTTACCCCAAAGGTTTAACTGTCACAACTAGAGAAAGGAGAGTTACGGAGGAGGAGGATGACAATCATAAACCAACTACAGTCTGTCTCCCCTACCTTGAGAATGTGTCTGAGAAGATCCAGAAGATTTGCGCCCCATATAATATCCGGGCCGTATTCAGAAGTAGATCAACGCTATGCAGCTACTTCTCCCACACCAAACCACCCACTGAGTTATCGAACACCAAGAACTGTGTATACTCAATACCGTGCAGCTGTGGTCACGAATACACATGTCGCCCCTTAAAGGTTCGGGTGGAAGAACACCAAAAAGTGGTGAGCAAAGGTGAAACTAATAAATCGGGTATAGTTGATCACCTATGGAGGGAAAAGGGAGACTACCTACCCCTGTGGAACGAGGTTGAAATAATTGATTGGGAAGAACACTGGAAGATTTGAAAATTGGGCAAGAAAAACTGCCGCAGTAATCCTAGCATTGAAATGGATACCATACGGGAACCTCTAATAATGAAAGACAGAAAACAGTAACATCAAATACCAAAAACTGCCACCTGAGGTTTAAGGCTCCCTAAAAATTAGCACCAGTTGTCCACATGGACACATAGCGTAGTGGTTAGAGTATCAGACAGAATTATTGCAAGTAATCTAATGGTTCTTGGTTCAGTCCCAGTGTGAGACAATAATAATTCGAAAATTCGAGTGCGGTCTATATTCCCCCGTTGGTTAAATAAAGGGTTCGGTTTGTTACTTCTCTGATGAAAGCCGAAACGTTGTATGAAAAACAGTCCAAATAATAATAGAAATAATGTTGGTTGGTTTCTGTCATTCTGAAGTAAAAATTGTGTGTGTGTGTGTGTGTGTATATATATATATATATAATGTATCCCCCCCTCCCATGATTCAATGTGCAACCTGGAGGCAGGTAGCATAGCTGTCAGAAATGTGTTACATCAATCCATAATTTATCCATGTATAGCATAAACCTTCCTATTGTTTTTGACTAGTACTCCGCTAGTTCTATTAAAAGATGGCAGAAGGAAAAACCATTTTGTCACAACATGCTACAACAGATTGCAATTATCAACAGCCATAAATGCAGAGGATTCCTCTAAATGTGCTGTTCTTTGAGTTTGAATTGGTTCTGCAGCCAAGATTTTGTCCTTCTGAGTTGATTGAGCTGGAAAGGAAAATGATGACAATTAGTCATATGAGCATTAACTACCAATGAAGTTGGAAGACATGTAATCACTTATATCAGTCTGTTCAAACAAAAGTTCTCAAAGAATTTTGGTGACACTTTGTGTAATGGTGGGCCATGGAGTGAATAAGAATTGGTTAAACCTTGAGGCAGACCCAGGAATTATTTTTCCATTGAAAACTTTTTCATTTTTTTTCTTCAGTACATTTATGTATTCACTCATATTTGTCCACACATCTGTAAAGGTTCTCAATGGATCATTACTATATCTAAAATGATTTCATTCAGTTATTAGTGATAATGATGTTGACAGAGGTATGCTCACTCTGAGTACTCTCTTATGTTCATCTGTGGTAGTGTGTTCTTCATTCTTTCCTTTTCTGTCTATCTTCACATCACAAAGGCATGGAAGTGTACAATGAACATGAAAGTTGTCTCTTCTAATTTTAGCAATAAATCCTAATTTTTTGGCTCTTTTATGATTAAATGTAGTCTTTTTGCCATTTCTTTAGGGGCTTGACAAAAAGCAACCCCTCTCCACTGTGGCCTGGGGCAGACTGACCAGCTCAGACATGTTGATAACGCAACTCATACACTGTAGTTTAAGGATAAATATTGGATGTGCATAAAGTCTGGCTAGAGACACGTCTCAAACTTTGCATTGTAAGATGACAGAGAATAAAGATATGTATAATCACCTCCATTCCAGACTTTGTGTCCATCCTATAATTAACTGATAAGTTGTG
>CAUOPZ010000240.1:7500-20000 GCA_963457665.1 Thysanoteuthis rhombus | reverse complement strand
ATGATATATATATATATATATACAATGATATACATATATATATATACAATGATATACATATATATATATACAATGATATACATATATATATATACAATGATATAAATATATATATACAATGATATATATATATATATATACAATGATATATATATATATATATACAATGATATATATATATATATATACAATGATATATATATATATATATACAATGATATATATATATATATATACAATGATATATATATATATATACAATGATATATATATATATATATACAATGATATATATATATATATATACAATGATATATATATATATATATACAATGATATATATATATATATATATATACAATGATATATATATATATATATATATATACAATGATATATATATATATATAAATATATACAATGATATATATATATATATATAAACAATGATATATATATATATATATACAATGATATATATATATATATATACAATGATATATATATATATATATATATACAATGATATATATATATATATACAATGATATATATATATATATATATACAATGATATATATATATATATATACAATGATATATATATATATATATATACAATGATATATATATATATATATATACAATGATATATATATATATATACAATGATATATATATATATATACAATGATATATATATATATATACAATGATATATATATATATACAATGATATATATATATACAATGATATATATATATATATATACAATGATATATATATATATATATACAATGATATATATATATATACAATGATATATATATATATATATACAATGATATATATATATATACAATGATATATATATATATATAATGATATATATATATACAATGATATATATATATACAATGATATATATATATACAATGATATATATATATATACAACGATATATATATATATACAATGATATATATATATATAATGATATATATATATATATATATATGCACAGTAATATATAAATATGTATATATTTCTACACACCTTTATATGTACATAAATATCCATGCACACACATATATATATATATATCTATGCATACATCCATATATACATCATTCATAAATATACAATGAAGATGAGAGTATTTTCCCACATTAGATTTTCTCATTGACAATCGAATATAAGTAAATAATTTTCAGTGGTAGAATTTATTGCATATCAATAATCGAAACGGCCAAAGGTATTGCACCATTTATTATAAAACCTGTTGAATAAATTGCAAGTTTCAACAGCTTTTTTTTCAAGGTTGACATGTAAAACATCAAGTGAGCCATAAAATTTTGTTGTCAAACCTGATCTTCTCATCAAGGAAGTAATTATCTGACCTTGCATTGCAGAGCTCAAGGGAAAAATGTAGGCCAAGAGAATTGAAGAAAAAGCACTTTATGATGCTTTAAAATAATTTGGCTGTTTCATTTTAGCCAAAGGTCTACCCTTTCCACCTTATTAGTTCTGGTCCAGACATTAATTGAGGGAGTGGAGAGTCTGAATGAGCAGGTTAAGTTTAAGGGGGCCTACACCTTCTGGTAGATGTAAAGGAGGGGACAATTTCATAATGAATATTGATATTGTGGAGTAAGTTAAGGGGCTGACCTTTAGCACAAATCATTAATACTTAGATGATACATTAAAAGATTAATACAGATAAATCCCAACAACGGAATAAACATTTATTCACCATTATTGTATTTACTGCCACTTATTAGAGTATACTCTGTTGTCACGTATAGATTTTGAAGGGAATAGCTAACATTGCTTGTCATAACGTTTTTTCAAAAATCATTGTAGTTCTTTTGTTCTTTTCAGTTATATTGTAAGTACACCACATGTACATACCAGTACATAAACGTATTCAGCACTGGTTATAAAATTTCTTGAGGCACTGTCAGAAATGGGGTCAATACTCCCAATCTAGCCAGAGCCTAGTACCTGCTTCTATGGGGCTGTTTTGTTCCACTCTTCTTTATAAAATCAGGAAATTCAGTTTACTTATGTCTATAAAAGTATCAGAACTACTCACTATCAATCAACTCTCAGATGCAACTGCGGGAAAGGAGTGGGTGGGAGGTATTATTTTCACCATAGGTTTTGGGAGCAGAATATTTAAAATTCTGATATTTAAACAAACAGTAATTTTACTTCATGGTGTATGTACAAATTATTGTTTATCCCAGGAGACTCCTTGTGGGGCATAAGTCTGGAACTACTCTGCAGTAGTTTCAGTAGGAAGTAGTGTTTCGGGTTTTTTCCTCCTCTTTTTTAGGGTTTTGGAGTTGCTAGCTTCATGCCCAACCCTCCCTGGACTTAGGACCAACCATGGCAATTAAACTGTCGTTTTTTTTCTGAAGTAACCTCTTATATTGACTGCCTTGCTATTTACCCACAGCTGCGAGTAGAAGGGATGGATTCATGCCTTTTCCATGGATATACTATGAACATAACCAGCCTCGGACAGAACATAAAACTCTTCATTGATTGCATTGTCTGTGCTTTTTAACCATTACCTAATTTGCACCGCTTATTTATAAACAAAAAGCGCTCAGCTAAAACCATTGTCACTAAAAATAATGATTTTATGCGTAGCTACATTGGAAGGGAGTAGAAAAAAAATTACTGGATCTGCTCAAAAGTTCAATCACTTCTTTAACCCATTGCCCACCCTTCCGCAGGATTTAATTGATATTCAGTGAGAAATTTTGCAGATATTGCATGGACAAAAAGACAGGCAGGTAGACACAAGTAAATACATATACTCAATGAAGTTTGAAGAGGTAAAGAAAAATAGAAAAAAACATTTCAATGGAATCAGCAAAAGTCATAGGATTCAAACTTCATTTTTTGCTATCAAGCGACTAATTGTTGACAAAAGTTTTTCTTTATTTTATTACTTTTCAAGTAAAAAGCTTTTTTCTCATAATTGACAAGTATATAAAACCAAGTGTTAAAGTAACAATGGCTTTGATTAATATAGACAACAAAATAGACATATAAAGAGAGAAAGGCAAAAAAAGCCACAAGAAACAATGGAAATCCTCTCTCATCCAAGATGGATATGAACAGTTCCACTATGAAAAAAAAAATCTAATAACTCAGATGTTTTTTTCATGAATGAATAAGAAAAAGTACAATAACATGAAATGCTTTCAATAAAATGCTGGTAATGAAATGATTAGCTTCATTTCTTTGCTGCAAAGTACATGTTGTCCAAGATGCACAACTTGCCTAACCTAGATTTTATATATATATATATGAAAAAGAGAAAGCATAGTGAAGTGAAATGCTTTTATCAGGTCAATTTATGGCTGCAATGTACAGATAGCAGCAGTAAATATACATTTACTTATTTTGAAAAGATAAAAGGTTGCATTTTTCTCCTGCAGAAGTCTTCAAGGAAAAAATGCTCTGCAAAAGTATTGGACTGAATGTTTTTGTAGAGTATTTCTTTTTTTTCTTAAAAGTGGTTCTTATACTGTACCACAGCAGAATAATGTGCCGCAACTATCTCCTGAATGTGCAGCATAAATTTTTCCAAATATACTAAGAGGTATTTTCAACGCCTCCAACACTGATATTATGTCTGTCCTGTTCCACCATACTGTTGCAAATTTGAATGATTTATCACAAGAATTTAAGAGATCTCAATATTTTAGTGACAAAAGAAAAAAAAAAGGGTTGATGAGTACATATATCAGTCAGCTGATATAAAAGTTTTGTTCATTGACAACTCAAACATTTTTTTACTAATTCATTTCATTTTTTCTGTTACAATATACAATTAAGCTTAAGAACAGCTGCTCTACAAATAGAAAATGGAATTTTAAAATGTCTGTTGTATTTGAATTATTATGATAGACAGGTTTGGGGATTAGGATATTAGACAGACATTTGTATTAGAAACTGTCAACAGGTTTCTCCAGTTTCTAAGATGATCTAGCTGGCTGGTTACCTGTGAATCATATTTACAAGTTACAATGGATTTAGATGGCTGGAAACAAGCATTTGCTCCTTAATATGTCAAGAAAACTACTTTTTTTTCAACCCCCATGGGTTTTTAGAAGGGGGTTCTATTTACAATCTAAGTATAAACTAAATTGGTCCCTTAGTTTGAGTCCAGCAACATTTAAGATTGTTTTTAGAAAATTCAGAATTTTTTAGTGATTACAACCCAACAAAAGGTGAGAGAAATAACTTATTCATTGATCATCCCTTCTTCCAATTGATTACATGCATGCAGCCAAAAGATGTTGGTCACCTGACAGCTCTCATTGAGTGACTAAACAGACTGGTCTTAGTTGTATTTGAATTAATATAATCAAATGGTTCTCACAATCAGTATATCTGACAGACATTTGTATTTTATTGCTCTTTCAGACACTAATTGAAACTTACAATTTTCTCATCTCACTTATGATTTTTAGGCAGCATTTTCAGTTTCATCTCATGTCAGTCAAAGGGGAAAGCTATTCCCACTTGGTGAATCAAGCTATTCTTGAATATGACAACACAACAGAAGATTGACCAAAGAATAATTACCAATGGATGAAAAGCATACAATGAGCTACAGAACAATGGTGTAGTAAATCATAATACTAACTTTGTTGATCCAAATAACGCTAGTGTGAATATGAAGACCATAGAAAGCTGCTGATCCAACATCAAAACTAAGCATCAAAATGAGCATGGTGCATACAATGGCTTCTGAAACAAACAACTTTGTTTTTTGTTGTGTTTTTGCTGACATTCTGTTTATGATTATTATTTATAGAATTAGACATTATTATCCACAGTAACAATTCATCAACATCTATAAATGTATTTATGCGATTTGTAACCTATATTTTATTTTTATAATCCACTAAATAAGAGTAACCTCTCATTTTACCAACATAAATGAAAGAGAACCTTTGAGTTTAGGAACAAAGAGACAGAAACTCAGTTTCTCTCAACTTTGTCCTACATACATAATTCATGTTTAGCAAGTAGAAAAAGTCAACCAAAACTGTCAACATAGGTTTCTTTAGTTTTCAAGTGTGTCTGGCTGGCTAGCTATGTATGTATATATGTGTCACATGTTCAAGCTGCACCAACAGAGCTAGAGGGCTGAAAATTTAAACATTTACTCCTAATATCAAGGAAAAAAAACATTTATTTTGTTTTTTAACCCTCCCCCAGCTTTTACTGGGGATTCCAATTTGCAAAGTAAGTTAATGCCAAGTTGGTCCATCAATTTGTGTCTGGCAGTATTCATGCCTGTTTTATGAAAGTGCAGACATTTTTTGTGATCACTGCCTAACAAAAGGCGAGCGATGTAACTTATTCACTTGATCATTTTTTTTTCAATTGATCACCTCCCAGCACAGCATTATTCAAGTGTCAGTTGCTATTGTGATTTGACCTGTATTAATATTGATTATTTCTAACTTGTTTTTTTTTATACCAAACATTTTTCCCGTCTCAAGGTCAAAGGTGGAGTTAGAAATTGGTTGTCAGCTTGAAGTATGACAATATGTTTGACAGCTCAACTTCACACATTTTTCCATCATCCATTTATTCATAGGCACTCGAAACATTCTATAAACTTGCCCAAAATCTGCTCGCCCTTTCAAAATTTAAGTCATACTTTTCTGCTATCATAGCAGCACTGTCAATTGTAGCAAAAATACCATGCAAGGTTATTTTGTGAGTTGAGAACACTAAGAACATTTTCCTATATAGATTAATGGTAATTACGTCTTTGCATTTTCAAAGTCTATAGCCTTTTTATATCCCTTTTATTAGGACAGGGAAGGGCTTAGAAAACGTTCAGGTATCACATTTTCAAAGTCATTTTTCACATAACTTTTGGAAATTCTTTCAATTCTTTCACCAGTGCGAAAAAAGGCATGCAAGGAGAGGCAAATGCTCAGTAGGGTTTTTTTGACACAAGCATTATACTACAAATTGCAGTTGCCAACTCAGACATACCTGACCAGACTCGGATTATCATCAACAGAGAAAAGGAAATATATCAAGAGGTTCCAAGATAGGACAGAGACTGCATGTACATGGATGTAGCACTCCCACACTGTGATGGAGAACCAAGAAACCAAGCTGGTATCATAAAATACTGCTGGAGCGGCCTGGTTTACTTGTAATGATGTTTCGGCCTTGTTTTTGCAGCAGTAGTTGTATAACTTTATCATTATGAGGACAGCTCCGAAGCCCTAACAGAAAAACTGGTAAAAAGATGCCTGGTCAAGCACCTATCCACCCTCCGCCAAGTGCTATAATTGTCCCAGAGCTAAAATAACAGTAATAAACAACCTAATTAGAAGTGAGATTAGACAACAAAGTGATCACTCAAACCAACAATGTCAGACACAGCAAAACTCTTTCTAATAAGGCTTAATAGTTCAAAGCCAAAAACTAAAACCGTAGGCAGAGAGGGTAACAAGCTCACAAAACAAGTGACCCCCAGTGTAATTGTAGGATTTAAAGAGGAGAAATCAGAGGAACACTTGTAACAACAAATTAATAATTACCGACATATTGCACCTAACAACCATCAATATCATAATAATCAGATTTCTGTTTGCGCTTGAGTTTGTTACCATGACACAGCAAAAACTGAACATCATAGTGAGATTTTTCATAGCACAATACCATTAGAATGCTCTTAGTAAATAAAGAAATTCTGAGTCCAATCAGGTCACCAGTTTTCAGGTAATTAATTAAATGAAGTATAAACTGAGAAAAAGAAAGTCTAAAAAACAGAAACTTCAGCTCTATATAAGAAAGAAAGGGAAATAGGTAAATAATTAGAACACAGACTGTAATAATTCATAGTGACAGCAAGCTTAAAGGCTGCTGAAGGTGGCATTCTAAGAGAGTAATATAATTAAGTGAAGAGAACAGAAATTCTTTGTTGTTTCCAAGTTCAGAGTGATCAGACATTGCTAGAAAAGATTTTATGAAAATAACAATCTCAAGAGAGGGCAACCTTTTCAGTTTTTCTCCCTCATGAATCATGGTAATAAAAGATGGAGGTGTGAGTGGCCAAATGATAATCAGCAAAGAGAATGGGATTGGTGAGCAGAATTCAAACTGTGGCTAAAATAGTTTACATCCTCTTTACCCTAATACCCTTGGGAAAGGTATACATCCATCTCCCACCCACACATCATGGGCAAGTGTGGCAGGGTAAGGATCATCATCCCCCACCTACATATCTTACACTTAGATTGAGAAAGCCTCCGTCACACAAAAGACCCTAAAAGGATGATGAAAAATTTTTTTTTTTCAAACCTAAAGTTCTTGAAGAGATCTACAGGGGATGTATATTCAAGCTGTCATAGAAACTTTGGAATATATATGTCCCTGGAGTTTCAAAATAGTCAAGAGTAGATATGGTATATGAAACAAATACTGTGTCTATTCTCGAAAGGAAACGAGTCTCTTGAATGAAATCCCTACAAGCTACAGTAGCGGACCATTTATCCAGCATGCTTGGGACTGGATGCAATCTGGAGTTTCTAAATTTCTAAACCAAGGTTTAACATATACTTGAAGAATGAAGAGAAAAAACAGGATCTGTTCAATCAATATTAATCCACTAATCTTCATCTGAAGACAATTCACCCAGGCCACAAAAATTAAAACAAAGTGTGGCTCAGCAGCAAACTACAAAGCTGACCAACTAAGCAATATAAAAAATAGCTGGTCATCTGGAAGCTTGATAAATGGCTTGATATTGTAATAACTGGTTCACTTTGGAAATCTTCACATGACTGGAAGTAATAAAAAAAATCTGAAAGTGTGCAACCTAAGCCAGGTTTGAGCCAATTAGATCAATTGCTCCCAATGGTGCCCAGCATCTAAGGGGATCCTACACAAGTGTAATTTTCTCTAATTATGTAAAATATACACAAAACTTTCCAACACACACCTCACAGCACATTGCAAGTTTTACAGAAAGCAGCAACAATCTTAATTTTCCTCTGAAAGTCATTTATGTTTGTTTGTTTATACATTGAATTTTTTTTTACTGTACTTGAATAAGATAATATGCAAATAATAGATAAGCATAAATATTTATTTCTCCAAAATTTTTAGGCACATATTTGGATTGCTTTTTGTTCTACCATAGAGTTATAAATTCTATTATAAACTTTATACCTCCAAGATTCTTCAGACTTTGGCTGTGAACCTAGAGCCTAAAAAAATGTTCCCAGTCAAGCCTTGCAGCTTCTGAGTCTGGCCCACTGTGTACCCAAATTGGTCTTATCTTCAAATAGAATCATTTAGTCCCCTCACCCACCTGAGTATTCATATCAACATGACTGGCAAGCATTCAGTGTTCAGAATTATTTACATGCTACACTAATCGCTTTCCACTTTTCTAAACAATGTTTTCTCAAGAGAATCTGGATCATTTTTCTATTTATACAATTCAAATAACCGATCACTGAGGCCCAGTGGTAGAGTACTCACCTCTGGTAAGTTAAGCCATTGTTGAATTGACTGCCAAGTCATACCAAAGACTTGGTAAAAATGGTACTCAATGCCTACCTGGTAAGCACTCTGCACACAGAATAGGATTGAGGAACCTCTCCCAGAGGCTGAGAGGTCAAGGCCAAACCATGTTGTATACACCAGTTCTCAAAGATCACTGAATTCAAGTACATCAAATCCAGTCAGTACCAGTACCAGAGTATGATGAAGTGATTTTGTGCCTTGTAATACAGAAATCAGACCAAATGAGCAGCACAAATACTTCTGCTAAAATTTCGTTGATGGTACAAATTTTGCACCTTGTTTTCAACAAGAATTTCAAATAAATCAATCAATAAAGATTTAAATGATCTAGATTTCTGGAGCACTCCCTAATCACTTGTGATTCTTTGTACCTCCACATGAGCAGGGAGGGATGTCTTGTAGCAGCATTACTGTATTGCCAGGCTTTTTCTACCACCCTCCTCAGTACCTAGATGGATGACCATAGGGAACACCATGATCAAAAGGAAGCTCTAAAAGGCTTGGCAAGCCAGATACCGGTCTCACTAACAACTGCCCATGTGTACCAACTAACATAGCAACATCTTTGATGAGGCTGTACGCAGAGGATAATGATACAATGTTAGACAATTGTTTTTTTACTTTTGTAAACAACTCTCTCATAAAAGAAACTCGGATTTCTTCCTATTTATGCAAGATAATGATTTCTAAAATCAAGACAGAAATATCTGTTCACCAAGTGTTTGAAATTATAATTGCTACACAAACTAGAAAGCACTCGAGAGTGCATACCTGTGCCAACACCATTGTCAGGGAATTAATTGTGCAGGGATCAACTCAAAACTTCAATCACTTGTTCCATAGCTGGTCCTTCCACAAAATTTCACTGAACTTCTGGAAACATTGTGGACATGAAATTTTAGTGATATTATGCTGTGTGGACAAATAACAGACTTGAAAAAGGTAATTGTGCATGGAACTGCCTCAAAATTTAAATACGTCTTCCTTAAACAATTATCCAGCCATCCAGCCATCCATCCACAAAATTTTGTAGATATTTGTTGAAAACAAAAAAAAAACAAAAGGAAAAATTACAAAAAACAAAAAAAATGTTGATCACTTCTTCCTTACCCCATTGTAATCCATGGTCCATACTTTTAGACGTATAGGTGGACGGATGGAAAGACGTAACCAAATAAATATAGTTCTCACTTCATTGACAGAATTTGGGAACTCATCATCTTGGTATGATTCTTTACTCAACTTGCAAGGCCAAGTTTTGCATCTTCCATCATTCTGCTACTCATGGATTTCTTTTTACTGTCTTTGGTCTTTCACGTCCTTATTTCCATGTTTTCTCATCACAGAGGAATTGAGTCTTCCAACCTTACTCTTGACTTCAGTGTTTTGTTTTTACATAAAGTACGGTTGGTTTATCATAACAAGTCACCTGTACCTCTCACCACCCCAACCACCAATGCTGATGACTAACCATTTTGGGGTCTGGATAACCACTTTTTCCCCATATCGATAATGGTAATTGCTTCCTCACTTTATGACATTCCACCATACAAAGGGTATTAATAGGAATGCTCTACTTTCAGCCCCATTAGGTTTTATTTACAGAGGTTGCTCCTCATGACTGAAAAGGGCAAAAAAGCAAGAACATTAAATTTCGTATCTTAGTACAGAACTATTATACGCAGAAGAGAAAAAAAAAGGTTATCACTAATCAAAGAGGTGAAGAAATATTTCCACAAGAAATCATTCCAGTATTCTAACAAGGTATTGAGAAGAATTCTATAAAAGCACAATTTTCAAGATCAAAATCAAATCAACAATTTCAATTCAACATTTTACAAAAGGAGAGAATAATCAATAAAAGTAGATGAAAAAGGTCTGGTTAGTAACTCAAAAGAAACTTTCACAATATCTTTTGGCAGCATGCTATGATGGGGATGATTAATTGGAAAATTGGATGATCAATAGACAAGTTACTTTTCTCATTTTTTGCTGGGCAAAGGTCACTAAAAACATCCAAATTTTCACAAAAGAAGTGCAAATGCAGTCAGACAGACTGAGGGACCAATTTAGCACAAACTTACATTGCAAATTGACCCTCCCCCACTAAAACCCATCCAGCTGGGGAGATTTAAAAAACAAAAAACCTTCTTGTACACAATGTTTAAATTCCCATCACTTTAGCCCTTGCTGTAGCTTGTATGAATGATCATATCAGCTACACCAGCTTAAAAACTGAGAAAACTCACTTGGGCACATTTGGTTGATAGTTTTTCAATGATTAACCAACTCAATTAAGAATAGAAGAATCAACATCTGAAAATTCTTTGAATGATACTACTCCCTGTTGTTCATACATTTCAGCTGATCCATTCCATAGCCTTTTCCAAGTTTCATCATAATCAGTCTTTTAACATTCATCGTTGGACATAGACCTTTCCAAGGATCCACTACATTTATTATTCATGGGCGTTGCGGAGCCATTATTTTCTTAATTTGTCTAGTTCATGTCTCGATCTTGTATTCTGTCGGCCAAGGTTTCACATGTGATCTCTGGGGATCCATATTGTAAGTCATGATGTCCATCGGTTGTCAGCCATTCTTGCAACATGACCGGCTCATTGCCATTTGAGTTTTCTAGTAGATTCTATGATGTCTCAGACTCCCGTTTTCTTCCTGATATACTGTGCTGTCTTGTGATCTCTCAATGTGAGGTTGATTCTCTCATGCGCATGTTGCTTACTACTATAACTTATTGCTGGTAAACAAAAGTTTTTTTCTGTTTTTGCAACCATTACACTCGGATAGTGAAACTGAAGAAGGCCATAGAATGGATTGACTGAAACTACTTGAACAGCATAAACAAAAAGGAGTTCAATCATCCAAAAAATCTTTGAATGCTAAAGACCCTTCTCATCACTATCGACAGAACTTACACCAATTTCAAGAATTTGAAAAAAATTTCAGTAATAATCAGAATATCATTCATTGAATTTTTTATCAATTTATACAAAAAAATTTGTAAATTAAAATGATATTGTTAAACTCAAGTCCAAATATGGAGTGGACTTCATTTGTCTACCGTAAAAAGAATGAGAATCCCCATCTAATTCAGGGCAGTAAACTCTCCAGTGTTAGTCAGATCTGACATGTTGAATCAAACCAATTAATAATATTAAAATTAGCATTTTCCTATTTGAAATCATGACCATATGATTGGTAGGCAACTCTTTTACTGACTGGGCCAAACTTACGAATCTAAAAAGTTTTGTTAGAAATGTACAAAAGTTTATTTCATTCTGATAAAAAATTCTATATTAAAAATTCGAAATTATTTTCATTATTTTATTCATTATGTATGTACACACACACAATACAAATATTGCAGTAATCATCTTTAGTCAGAATAGAGGTAGGAGTAAAGTTTGACCCTATCTTTATACAAATACATAAAACTCAAATTAATCAATGAATACAAACATTGATAGAATTAAATAAGTTTTTGATGAGTCAATCAATTTGTGAATATTGATTACTGATCATTAATGTTGATTAGATTAGTAAAGCTCAGATGTGCAGTTAGAATACAAGGGAGCAGAAATGGTAATCAGTTTGACTGAGTCAAACGATTTTCCAAAGGCCAAAAATATATGATTCATTGAAAGGGAGGGGAATTCTTCTGACATTGGAACATCAAAGTCCTTTATACTGATTGGTAAGAACCAATGAAAAACCTATAGAGTTGAGAGGAGGATAAGGTATTCGTTGCTAAAAAAAAGATTGTTTTTCCAAATTTCAAAATTTGAATGAATTAAGTCTTCTATTCAAAATCATTAAAATATTTTCAGATGTTTTTTATCAAAAGTAAAAGAAATTGAGAGCAGTAAATTCATTTTCAATAAGAACATTA
>CAUOPZ010000238.1:5000-12500 GCA_963457665.1 Thysanoteuthis rhombus | reverse complement strand
GTATGATGTATTTTCTTTTTGCCTTGAAATCACTCATGGTTATAGTAAAAGAAAAGAGAAATGTAAGTCACTTATATTTTAACCTAAAATTTTCAAGTTTTAATTGCAGATCTTTTCTTCTAGTTTCATGGTAAAATTTCAATGGTAACTAATTTTTCTGTATATTTGTTTTTTTGCACTGATATATGTTATCTTGTTTTTAGCCTTATCCGTCCCGATAACCTGGGAGAGATGGTTAATATGGTTACTCAAGAACCTTCAGAAGAGATAGAAGAAAAATCACGCTATAGGTGAGAATATTGTAAATCATGGAAATTTTGGAATATATCATTTTCTAGCGGAGTCTTTTAAATGTTTAATTTATGAAAAAATCTAACATTCATTTCTCTTAATATGATATTGATCTTGGATATTTTGTTCCAGTGTTATCTTTCTGTGATATTCAAGGATCTGAAACTAATATAAATCTCAAATTTTTGTCTGGCTATACAAATATATATGTACTATTATCTAATTTGAGTATTCATTAGCATGTAGAATTCTAATTTTGACAAATGTTTGATTTGCTTTCATTATTTCTGAAGAATATAATCAAGTCAGCTGTGGTATTTGATTTTTATTTTTACGTAAAATGTATTTCTTAAAATTGTTGAACTGCCATGTTTAGTTATTTGGCTTGAATACACTATTAAACCAGTGCTATATATATGTTATGTATTAATAAAGATTACCCAATTTTTATGAAATTTCAGTAAATAATTTTGGAGGCAATAGAATTTGAAAATTATTGTAACAGGCAAATGTATATTTGGTAATGTGTATTTATTTTGGCTGAATCTTATTCAATAGGATAGGAAAAGATGAATTTGGTATCATTTTGCTGACACTTTCATATCTATTACTACTGAACTTGAGTGTTGAAATTTGTGCTGACACTTAAAAATAGTTGAACTATGAATGAAATTAAAATGAGCATCTACAGTGGCGATAGCTGTCACTGACTGACAAGTTTGATGAATGCCCCACACCATCTCCATGAATGAAAAAGAAATGCTTGTATTAGGGGTTGCTTAAGTGACATTTTATTATTACATCATCAACATGGAATTTTATTTAACTAAGTCAAAATACATTCTTGTGTCAGTTGCATGAAATAAATTTAAAAATAAATTTTTTTTACGATATTAGTGTGAAGATATCAGCACATTGGTAATTATTATCTGTGGAGAGACATTAACTACTATTCACCTCCATCCTAAATGCCAAAACAAAATCTGTTAATTTATCTCATTGAAGCTAGAACCAGCTTCTTTTTTTTTTTTTTCTTTTTTTTTTCTTTTTTTTTTTTTGTGTGTGTATTCATCTCTTTCAAGTTACTGACATACTGGAAAAAAATTTTTAAGACTTGGAGCTTTCGAAGGAAGGGCCTTTTAAAGTGACTATAGATCAAACTAACACATCCATGGTCTGACTTTCTGGCTCGTTTAAAAAACGTTTTCAAGCTTTTTTTTTTTTTTTAACGTATCCAAATAGGACTTTCTTGAAATGAAATTGAAGACGTATATGAATCAAGACCCCCTCCCAGCTGAAATTGGGTCATTTCCTTTGAAACCTATACTTGAAAAATGATGATGGCTGTCAGAGTATGATAGGAGTGGGAGGTACAGAGATTGGTATATAGGAGATACGAAAAGCGTACATGCTGCCTCAATAATGGATCACTGCAAAACAATGCTGAAATTTTTGCTTTACAACTTTTTTTGAAAAGTAGGGGGATACCTATATTAAGTCTCAATTAATTATTGTTAACTTCTTACCATAATATAAGTAGATAATTAACAAAATAATCTATATTATCAAGTGGTTACTTGCTAAAGGATATGGTGCTTTGCTGCTAATCCAAGTTTTATTTGATAAGCACTATCAAAAATATATTCTTGAACATCCCATTTTAATGAATTCCATGGATTGTTCACTACAAAGTTAATATCAAACATTTTAGAAATATGCTGATAATTTGTTTTGACAATTATATTTAGAAACTGAATTGTGAGAGTATGAACAACGGTATTTGCAGATAACCTGTACCTGCTGTCATATTCAAATGTTATCATATCTAATTCTGATGAATAAACAAGTTCAATGAAGATCAAACTCACTACACTCCTAAAACTTGCTTGCTAACCATTGCTCTACAACAAACACTCTGAAGTTGAAGAAAAGATCATTTTTGAGCAGTCCCCTTTACATTTCATCTCTTATTGTTGAAAGATTTTTTTTTTTCTTTGGAGTTAAATTATTTTAATTGTGATCTTGAACATCAGGTTATTAATTTATCTTTCATTTGGATTAAAGACTTCTGTTAAAAATCTAAAAATATTTCTATTCAAGTGCATTATCCAAATTATTAATAATTTTGTTAGATTTTGTGTAGCTTTTATTTTTGTTTTATTTCAGATATCCTAATACATCATGTGAAGTATTGACATGTGATGTGACTCAGATAAATGATCGCCTAGCTGGAGATGATACCTACATAAATAAATTGTATAGTTTTTTGGAGTCCAAAGGTCCTCTTAATCCCTTGTTGGCTAGTTTTGTCAGTAAGGTGATGGGGCTCCTTATAGCAAGAAAAAGTGAGATGGTAGGTGGAGAAGTTCTTGATCTTTCTCAAATTGTCACTTTTTTTTCTTTTTTTTCCACTTACAATAAACAAAGAACATTCTGATCTTCAGTTATTTCTGATCAAATATTGTGTGAGAATGCAGCAGATCAAGGTACATCCTATTGTCTCATTAAAAAATTACCATTGGTTATCTAAACTACTGGGGAAGCTGCTTATTGTGATCCCTTTTGGACAGATGATTTTAGATAACAATATCTGCTAACATTGAGCAAAAGATTTTGAACAATTTACTCTCATTGTTAGGTTAATTTATCGTTGTAAACTACTTTACTTGATGAAAATATTGTATTCAGTTTTAGTTCATTTTGATTAGTGTGATTTTGATTACATTATCTGTGATCATAATAAATGGCATTCTCTGTACTTCAAGAAGTTGGATGCATGCTTTTCACAATCCAAGTTATATCTGGGAAAAGTGTAGGTTGCATAGCTCAGGAGTTGGTCAAGTTTTTAAAATTCTAGAAAAACAGATAAGATGCTGACAATTCATTGAACTTGTTAGGCACTACCTTTTTACTATTCAGAGAGCAATATGCTATGGAACAATATTCAGATCAATGTAACTTCTACGGAATTAACTTCTCGAAAGATGTCTCCCAATAACTAGTACATATCTGACGAGACTTGGATTTGAATTGATCTTTTTATAGCTTGTATTCACTCAGTATTCTAATGTCTACTTGACAAGAAAATCTTTGCTCCGGTTACTTTCATACCTTGCATATATCTACATTGAAAAGGAGTAATATTGTGTAGTGTAAACACAATTTTCATCACAGAATATTTACCTATTATGTTTTACTACAAGAAATAAATTCTGAGTGAAAAAAGAACATTTCAGTATGTATATATTTATTCAATGTCATGCATGTAGAACAGATCAACTTCTATTGAAAATACTAGTTTAATGATTTTGAATGTTTTTAATTGGTTTCTTTTTGTATATCAAATTTTTGTTTTTTCAGATATTTGAGTTTCTTAAATCAAAATCAGATTTTGTTGGAACTTTATTGATTCACATTGGTACGTCAGCTGTGATGGACCTTCTATTGCGGTTGATAACCTGCATAGAATCCCCAGAGCTCCGAGTGGAAATGATACAGGTAACAATATTCTATGCATTTTATTTATGATAAATATAATAGATTTGAAATGAAAATGTTCATCCAAATAAGCACTTCATTATTCAATAATTTAAATGATTTATATTTTACATGTAAAGTCATTTGATATCAAATAAACTGGTGATAATTTCATGTAAGAATAGGGTTGAAATATGCTCTCTACACAATTGCAAATTACTGATAACAAATAACCAGTACAAATGACAATTTATGGTTATAAGTAAAAAATTGCACACCAGGGTTACTATCCATTATATTACTCCTTATTGGCTGAAATTCATTTAATCATAACTATTCCACCGTTGCCAGTCCCCCTGGAACACCCTACATCAGCCATCATCCTCTCCAATGTTGTGGATAGATTGAAGGATGGAATCCCAGCTCTAGTTGAAGCAACACTAGGAATGGGTGGCTACAAGAAAATGAAGGAAGAAAAAATGTGCTGTGAAAGCAGGAACACTAACACTTGCTAATAAAAACTGTCTATTTTGTATTGGTGATTTATCAGCTTATCCAATATCAGAGACATTGTGATCCTTTCTTTTGAGTTAAAAGGATCAGTCAATTATCGGTTACCTAAAGAGTGAGAAGGAAAGAACTTGTTGCAGCAAAGATAGTCCATGCTGGGGGTCAAGCATGTCATCTAAGATTCTGCTGCTTCTTCTAGTTGAAGTCTTAGCTTTTTTCTGTACGGCTTTCAACAACAGGTCTTCCATCTCAGCAAGTCACTAGCATTGCAACTTCGTGGCCGTCACCCGAATCCAGCAGATGATGACACCTCACTCTTTTATCCCCCCACTCCACTGTAGTACACCATTTGTCACTACCAGTTGCTGTCCACAGAAACCCCATTATACACATTTTCCTTTCAATTCTTGATTTCGCTTTCCTACGTCCTCGATCTTGACATGTTGTCTAGGGTACGTCCTCGATCTAGTTGTCCGGCGCACGTCCTCCGTCTTGACATGTAGTCCGGCACACGTCCTCCGTCTTGACATGTAGTCCGGCGCATGTCTTTTTTCTTTTTACTCATTACCCCTCCCCCCTCCTGGGAAGAATTTTGATAACAAATCAAGTTGAGCAATGTATGATGTCCATCTGTTTATTAGTTGCTTTTCTTCGACAGCAGTTTATTCTGCATGCCTGTCTTATAATTACTTTGAATGTTGATTTTTCTTTTGTAGTGGTTGAATGAACAGAGGTTAGTGGAAAGACTTGTTGATCAGGTTGTTCCAACAATAGATGAAGATGTAAGTACTTCATTGTAGTTTTCATTCTTTTTTTTTTTCTACTTCTCATAGTGAACTGTCCTTATTTGGATTTTCAGAACTCGAATAGTTCGATTAGAAAAAGTTATCACTGGAGAAGCATCAAATGAACAAAGCTTTTTTAATCACATTTCTCTCAAAAAGAACAGTTTTGAATTCCCTTTGAAGAGAACACTGATTATCCAGTTATCTTTTTTTCTTGTTGGAACAAAAAAAATTTTTTTATTAATACGTGCGGCTAAACATCAAAATAGATAGTGGGTATGACTGAGTTGAGTGATACATATACTTACGCTTGATTCTCTATCTACTTCAATGCTCCAAACCAGAATTTGAAGAACGTAGTATCGTGTGCCCTATCCCCCAAAAAGGAGACTTAATTATCAAAATAAATAATTCTTTCATCCATATATCTATTCGTTTTTACATATATACATAGATATACTAGTTTTTATATGTATGTATATAGGTACTAATTTTTCTATATGTGTGTATATATATATATATATATATATATATATGTGTGTATGTATATATATATATGTATGTACTAGTTTTGATATGTATATATATATATATGTACTAGTTTTGATATGTATATATATATATGTACTAGTTTTGATATGTATATATATATATATATGTACTAGTTTTGATATGTATATATATATATATGTACTAGTTTTGATATGTATATATATATATATATGTACTAGTTTTGATATGTATATATATATATATATGTACTAGTTTTGATATGTATATATATATATATGTACTAGTTTTGATATGTATATATATATATATGTACTAGTTTTGATATGTATATATATATATGTACTAGTTTTGATATGTATATATATATATGTACTAGTTTTAATATGTATATATATATATGTACTAGTTTTAATATGTATATATATATATATGTATGTACTAGTTTTAATATGTATATATATATATATGTACTAGTTTTAATATGTATATATATATATGTACTAGTTTTAATATGTATATCTATATATATGTACTAGTTTTAATATGTATATATATATGTGTAGTAGTTTTAATATGTATATATATGTGTACTAGTTTTAATATGTATATATATGTGAACTAGTTTTAATATGTATATATATATATGTACTAGTTTTAATATGTATATATATATATGTACTAGTTTTAATATGTATATATATATGTACTAGTTTTAATATGTATATATATATGTACTAGTTTTAATATGTATATATATATGTACTAGTTTTGATATGTGTATATATATATGTAATAGTTTGATATGTGTATATATATATGTAATAGTTTGATATGTGTATAAATATATGTAATAGTTTGATATGTGTATATATATGTACTAGTTTTGATATATATATATATGTACTAGTTTTCATGTGTATATATATATATATATATGTATTAGTTTTAAAAGTATATATGTATATGTACTACTTTTAATATGTATGTGTACTAGTTTTGATATGTACATATATATATGTATATGTACTAGTTTTAATATGTATATATATATATGTATATGTACTAGTTTTATTATGTTTATATATGTATATGTACTAGTTTTAATATGTATATATATGTATATGTACTGGTTTAAATATGTGTATATATATATAGATGTATATGAACTAGTTTTAATATGTATATATATATATATGTATATGAACTAGTTTTAATATGTATATATATATATATATGTATATGAACTATTTTTAATATGTATGTATATATATGTATATGTACTAGTTTTTATATGTATATATACATATATATATATGTACTAGTTTTTATATGTATATATATGTATATGTACTAGTTTTTGTATGTATATGTATTAGTTTTTATATGTATATATATGTATATGTACTAGTTTTTATATGCATATATATGTTTATGTATTAGTTCTTATATGTATGTATATGTGCTAGTTTTTATATGTATATATACATATGTATATGTACTAATTTTTATACGTATATATATATATATATATATATATATATATATACTAGTTTTGATATGTATATATATATATACTAGTTTTGATATGTATATATATATATATATATATATATATACTAGTTTTGATATCTATATATATATATATATATATATACTAGTTTTGATATGATATATATATATATACTAGTTTTGATATGATATATATATATATACTAGTTTTGATATGTATATATATATATATATATATATATACTAGTTTTGATATGTATATATATATATATATATACTAGTTTTGATATGTATATATATATATATATATACTAGTTTTGATATGTATATATATATATATATATATACTAGTTTTGATATGTATATATATATATACTAGTTTTGATATGAAATATATATATATATATATATATAT
>CAUOPZ010000237.1:7500-17500 GCA_963457665.1 Thysanoteuthis rhombus | reverse complement strand
TCTAGTTTTTATTCAAGTTTTATAATAATGAACTCATCGTGTTTGTTTTATTATTTATATACTTCACTTCAGCTGTTGATATAAGCATTGAACTAATTGAAGACGAAATTACTTGGTTTATAACTTGAAGAAGTCATTAGCATACCAGCTTTTGTGTAGACAGTCTAATCACTTCTTCCCATGTTCGATGTTGACACAATATTTCGTCTTGATTCATTCTTGTCCTCCTCCAGAAGAAAGAGACCGATGGAAGAGGCTCTCTTCCCTTTGGGATATTACGTATTACTCCTGAAGAAGGCAATAGGATGAATCAGTTGAAATGTTGTCAACATCAAATATGGGAAGAAGAGATTAAATTGTCCATACAAAAGATGGTATAAGTCAAGTTTGCCCGTGACAAGTGGATGCAGTTTTTTTTTTTATTTTTATTGTTTGCTTGTTACACTACCATTCGATTAATATTAGGTGAAGAGGAATCTTACTTGAGCAAAACAACTTCTGCAACAATCTGACTTAACAGGATTATACCAGTGGTTTGAAACTGAGGGTTTTTGGACCCCGAGTGGTTTGACAAATAATACTGGGGAGTCCACAGCAGTGTTCCCTCTAAACTTGACATCGTGAACCTAGTGCCAGAGAAATATCATCCATCACACAGCTCTCGAAAACTTAATTAATTTATGCAGACCTGTACCATATATTAAGATTCAAATAAGTAGAATCCATTCAGAATAAATATTCTCAGCGGTCAAAAATTGTTCGTTATTGTTGGTCATTGATTACAACATAAAAAACTAAATGCTGAAAATAGTGGCTGCCAAAATATTTCTTTTATAGGAAGGGTCTTTGAGTTTCCAAAGTTTCGAAACCACTGTGTTATACTCATTTTCCTTCTTAGAAATCTGATACATTATACATAATGGGTATATGATATCAGTAATACCTGAATCAATACTTGTGATATTTAATTTATTGTACTTTCAATGTTTAAATGAAAAAAAAAAAGATGTATTTATTGAGTATTTTGTTTTATTGATCTTTTTTTCCTAGGTGTTGTTTTGGGAAATCAGTAAAACTGAAGTTGGAGGGCGTAAATTTCGCACCAAACGGCATGCCTGTGCAACCCATTCCAGCACCTCTGGATAGGGATCATGGGATTGCGTAAGTGTTTTCTCATTTCGTTTTGTTTGTTCATTTTTGTGTATGTATTTTTGTCCAACCCTATCAGTCCTTTGTATTCTGTTGGTTTTCTCATTTATTGTCTGTGCACAAAAACACTTTTGGGATCCCAAATTGAACTTTATGTAATTAATTATGAACTTTTTGTAATTCAATTGAAATGTAAAATTCAGACTCCTTTTAACCACATAAAAAGAATACTGTGGAGAAATAGTATCATTAAATATTAAAATCTTTAATCAAAACGAAGATTGTATGATTAAATGAATGAAAACCAGTATCAAAGAAAAATAAAATTGGCAAAATCATAAAATAGTAGATGACACAATAGACACAGAAAAAAAATCCTTCAGCACAAAAGAGCTAAATTCCAGACTTGGAAAAAAACTGCCCTTGTTGAGTTAAAAATATGTTCTTCAGTATATCAACCCTAACCACGTAATTATTTAAGTTCAGGTAAATAAGATTTTTAATTCTAGATGTTAGTGTTGTAGAAAGAGTCATAAATCACTTTGTGTTTTAAAACGCATTACCCTGAATTTTGAAATATATTTATTTCTTTAAATATTGGAAAACAACCAAAACTGTCCCCAAAGGTTTCTTCAGTTTTGAAGTTGGTCCAGCTGACTGACTATGTATACATGTATGTATCACACATACAGGCAGCACCAATGGGGGTAGATTAAACATTTACACTTTGGTTCAAAAACAGCTTTCTTTTGTTTTTTGTGTTTGTTTTTTGTTTTGTTGTTTGTTTGTTTGTTTTTTCCCGAGAGGGGCATTTTACGATGTAATTTTATGCTAAATAGGTCACTTAGTTTGTGTCTAATGCCTAATTTTTGAATATTCAGACTTTTAATGATCATAAAGTATGATTGAAGTAACTTATTCATTGATCTCCCTTTTTCAATTCTTTGATTGATCACCCTCAACACAGTGACATAGGTCACATGACAATTTGTATTGAGTTACTTTTTTTTTTTCTTCTTTTTTTTTTTCCATCCTTAGAAAAGACTGAATAACAAAACCAATAAAAGATACTGATACATGTTATAAATTATGTAAATAATCTGTTCATTTTGTTGTGATAGAAAGCTACTTGTGATTAGGATGAAAGTAGAAATTATTCAAAAGAAAAAAAATGTATAGCAATTGGGGGGGGGGTTCTCATGTCAATATAGATTTCTCAAAAGTCGGTAATGGTATTAAATGTATATGGATTTTGACTCATTTTATAAATGAAAATTTCAAGAATTCTTGCTCCTAGTAAAATATCTACAGATATACAACAAATTAGATTATGCGATTCATCGCCGGCCAAAACTTTTGAAGGGCTCCCGGTTACTTCTTTGACAGCCGTCTGGTGTCCACGGGGCCCCAAGCACCTGCTAAGTTCGCTTATACCTCAGGCCAGCTCAGATGCAGTCAGATAAAGTACCTGTCACTTTTTGTTCAAACACTTTGGACCGCGTATCTCAAATCTGGTTGATATCACCCACTAGTGGGCGATACTCATTACTGGGTCGCAAGGTCAGGTCTAATGTCTGTCTCAATTCTGTCTTACAGACAAAACCGAAATTAGATATGCACAATTTTCAAGTTGCACAATTGATGATCCAGAACCCTGGCTTATTCTCATAGTTTACTATGGGATGAAAACATAGTATATTTACTTTGACTCACAAAAGTCACAAATTTAGGAGATAGGTGTAAAAATGTAGGCGACCACTGCTTTGAACAGCTGGCACAAACCAGATAGAAAATTGTGTGGAATTAGATCATTGTAACTATTACCATTTTTTATCAAAAATTTTGTGCTCAAATCTTAGTGAACTTGGGTTGGTCGTTCGGTGGTTTTGTGATACTTGATTGTACGCAGAAATAAATTTATACATCACTAAAATTTTGCCTATTTCATGACAGAGTTGAAGCAAGTCCCACCTACTGAGAAATATATTTGATTAAAAATGAAAAGAATTAGGCAAAAAACATTTCAGTGGTCAGTGAACAAAACTTTTTTCAAAATTATTTTCAGCTTCAAATTGAATGCACAAGGTGTACAAAAGTAGGTCCTTTTTTTCTTTTTTTTTTTTTAAATTTATTTTTCTACCTCGTATTATTTTATTCTGTAAAATTAAAATGATTATCATTCTAAAATAAAAAGAATAGTGGGCACTTATTGTATAACTGCAGTATTGCAGTACACAAATTTGAAACATTTGAAGCAGAAAAACATGTAAGTCTGCCAAACTCTCATGCCAAATCAAGTACCCACATTATACAAGAGGTTATATTGATTAATCCATTTCAATCTGATACTCATATACAGCATTGGTGTATGGGACTTCCTATCTTGGGTGTGCTATGGATGCACAAAATAAAAATGTTTTAGTGTTTTTAAGAGACGACTGACAGCAAAGGACTTTTGGGTAAGAAATTGAAAAATTAATAGAAGAATAACAAAATTTTGAGTAGACTCTATTATCTGTCGATGGAAGTGTGTAATCTAATTTCTGTTTTCCATTAATCCGCTAAATTCTATTGTGCAGAAAAAGCTTCATCTGTCCATTTCACTGACACTAAAATACTTATTCTTTTGTAGCACACTGCTCATTAAGATACTAAGCACCAAATACAAGAATTATGTTCTAAAAGAAATACAGTAATTATCTGGAACTGATTGTAATTTTATCCTTATAATTTATGAAATGGAAGGGAAGATTTTTGCATAGAATATTTGTATGAAATACCTTGGAAAATATTTTCTATTTACACTTAGTACTTATATTCAAAAACATACTTTTTGATGCTATGGTAGTATTTCATTTTTTTTTTTTTTCCATTTGGGTTGCACAATGAACCTGGTACTTATCTTGGAATTTTCAAGAATGAATTTGTGTGTGTAATATATATATATATATATATATATATATATATATATATATATATATATAATGTGTGTGGGGGGGTCTATGCCTCCTGGTTAAGACAGCACTACTTACAATGGATACCTAGCTAGAGCAGCTGCATCCCATGAAAAAGTCACAATAATTGAACGGACAATAATTAGTGGTTATGTCCCTTGATAGCAATTGTTCTGGTTACTTCCCTTGTATCACTAAAATTCTTTTGTTTCTAATCAGAATTGCTTTTGGAACTACTCTGAGAAAATCCTAATCATGTTTTAAAACGGAAGTCTTTCTTTGCTGCATTTTTTCTTTCTTTTCTTTTTCCTTTCAGTCACCACCCCTTATTGTTTTCGAAGTATACTTAAATTTTCCATACTGGTCAAAACTGCATTGTTAAAGGTCATATTATAATTTAATGTGTGTTTTGTTTTCAGTTTATACTTAGTTATATTAATTTGTACAGCAATATCTCGACCATACTTCATCAAAATCTTCATTAAACAAATTATATGGTATATATCATGATTGTTTCATTTTAGTCATCCACAAAATAATGATTGCTTTCTATTTTTGGTCATTCAAAAGCTCTGTTAATTTTTTTCCAATCAAATATATTTATTATCTTTGTATGGTTAATTCTTATTGCTGGGTTTAAGATCTTTTCCTTCGCTAACTAAATATTTATTATTCATTGTGATAATAACCCCACCTTGTATAATATAGAAAAAGATTTTTTTTTTTTCTCTAAACTAACAAATTTCTTGATTTTTGAGTCTATTGGATTGAATGCACATAAAATTGAAAGAAAAGATATTTTCTCTCAAAGAACAGTGGTTGTAAAGAAAAGCATCTTTACCAAGAGTTTACTTGACAACTTTAGGTTTCAATTTGTTTTTCTACCTTCCTTCCCCCATCACTCTTTTGGGTTAATTTTAAAGCAATAGCCTCCAGAAAATTCTTTAACTAAAATTACATTTTACTTGCATTGTTTATTCAATGTGACTCCTACCATTTAGAGACTGACAGGCACCTTTTGGATCAGATGCTAAGGTGCCACTACTTGTATACAAAACACAGTATGTTTATGTCTAACAAGCAAAGAGATATGAATTTGGTTTGAATAAGTTTTAGTAATATTCAAATTAGTATTTCTCAATTCATGAATAATGTTCGTCAAAAAAAAATTCTCTTTCCATAATATCATTGTCAATTAAGTGAAGGGATAAAGGGAAGCCACTCCCACTAAGTGAGTTGCAGAAAACAAGGGTAGTGTCCATTTGGAATTTGCCGGATTTTGTGTTGGGTAGCTTACTATAATTTTTGTGTGGAATGATCTCCCCTCTGTCATGTGAAACAATTGCTTCGAAGTATATCGGCTACTTATCTTCAGTATTACAAATTTAGATATTTTCTATCAAAATTTAGATGATCTTGGAGAGGGGGAATAATCCATAGAAACTATGGAGGAAGATGTATAATTTTTTCATCTATAATGTAAGATTTTGCAAGAACCACTGATCCAAACTTTAAAATTAACGCTGCACTAATTTGTGCGAGTAATATATCTGATGAATGTCAACCTTGTACAATGACCTGTTGTCGAGTAATCACTGATTTTCTTTTCTCCCCCCCCCCCCAAATTGGGGTTCAATGTATTTTTGAATGAAATTTGTTGTGATATTCAATTTCTCTCTGTTATTAGATAATTGGAGCTTCAGGATGACCTTGCAAAATGAAATAAAATGATTCCAGAAATGGAAATAATTATTTGGAACAAATTTTCCAAAAACACTTATTTTGTAATTCTTTAAGTGGGAGTAGCTTTCACTTATTTCTTGACATTACTGACATAAAACAAAAACATAAGATAAAACAAAAGATCACATATATTCTTCTAAGAAAAAATCCATTTGTATGTGACGATCAATTCTACACCCCCAGCTCAATTTTTGCCCCCTTGGTGACGACATGGCTCCTACTGAGAATGACTAGTTAAAAAAAGAAATTAATCTTTCATGTCATTAATTTTGAGCTACAGGTGTTCTCCAATATAAGGTGGTTGGGTGGTGGACCCCACCATTTTCACTTATGTTATTGTCCACTCATCAAAAAAAAAAAACAAAAAAACTGCAAATGAAAACAGAATTTCCCTTTGAACTAGTTAGTTCGATATTTCAGGTCGAGTGCTATTTGCTACACTGTAGGCCTTAGCTCTCCAGACCTCTGTATCACTGATGGTCTCTTGGTTTTCATAAAATTGAGTATAATTTTGTATATCTTTTAAAATATTCTTTTCTGGTGTCAGCTGGACTGCTGAAATGACATTATAATCTGAAGTGGCTACCAAAACTCGAGTTATGTGTTGCGAAAATTTTTATTTTTTTCAAAGTGTGTTGCCAATGCAAAAAGGTTTGGAAGCTCTGACATGGGCCCATTTATTTCCCCATTGATTTGATCTTTTCTACACTCAAGCTCAGGCACAGAACATCTGAAGGTGCAGTGGCTGAGTGTTCAAAAGGTCAAGTCATTGATGTGAATATTTTGCTTTTAAAAACTGTAATATTGTATACTTTGTAATATATTGTGGTTATTATGCTGGTATTTGAGTTTTCTTTAAACTTTGAAGAATGCCTGTGTTTATTCATTCAAATCTCACTGATGTCAGCATCTTGTATAAAAACTTTCTTCTTTTCCATCATTCTATTAGCAACATTGGAGGATTTCTTCATTCAAAAAATTTGAATTCACCACAAACTTCATTATGAAGAGGAGACAACAGTCAGTATAAAAGACACTGATGTGTTCATTGAGTAGAGGTCCCCCTACTATGGGTACATTTGAAATTCTCAAGGGGTACATAGCAGTGGCATATGGTGCATTGTATTTTCGGTGTGCTATGGATACTCAAAAAGGCAAAAGTATCTCGGTATTTCTAAAAAGCAATGGACGGTAAAATCCTTTTCGGTACAATGTGAGGTAAATGGTCCCAATTGTAAATAGTTAATTTTCTCATCTTCACTCAATCGATGTTACAAACAGCGAACAAATTAAAAGAAATAAGAGAGCAATTTGGATTAGACATTATTATCCTCTGATATTAATGAAATCCAAGTTCAGTTTTCCATTTACTTTCTAAATTCTATAATTGGGGCCATCTCCCCTACATTGTGCTAAAAGGACTTCAGCTATCCCTTGCTTTTTAGAGACACTGGAATATATTTATGTTTTTGGGTACCCGTAGTGCACATCACATCCAAGATACAAAGCACCATATGCCTCTGGAACATGGAAGTCTAAAAGTATAACCCTAGTATATGCTGCTGTACAGTGTAATGACCTTGTTACAAAACAGCTGATAAACACAACCAACTAGGCAAGCTCTCCTCCCTCTTGTTTACTTCCTTATAAAAGAACTTTTGCCAAAAAAACAGGTTCAACCCTTTTGCAATCTAAAACTGACATATTTAAAGAATTAATCACTGAGTATCTTATGAAGCCGGAAGAGGGACTTGAAGGATGGTTCCCAAATCTTCCACTGACATTGAAATCTATATAATTCTATCAATTCTTGATTCTTAAATTAAGTGATACATGGGAACCTGTCAGAAATCCCGAAGAATTCAGAGGATCAAAAAGATTGACATGCCCCTGACATAGAGCACTTTCTATTCTCTTCTCTCTCATGATTCCATACTGATCTGGTAAGCTGAGAAATAGTTACGACCATTGTACCTGCAACTGGAAGTCATTAATTAACACATTAAGGTTGTTTGTTGGCCTTCAATGATTTATGCAAAACTGATCCCTTATTTTGTGTCTGGCAGCATCCACGACTGTTTTGTTTGTTTTTTAAATTCAGAATTTTTAGTGATCAGTCTAACAAAAAAAGCAAGGAAGTAAATTGTTCGTTAATCACTCCCCCAACACATATATCTAAATTTTTTATTTGATCACCCCCAACAAGGTATGTAGCCAAAGGACGTTGGACACGCAACAGTTTCTTTCTTTTTCTTTTCCCCAATTTTCAATTGATCACCCCCAACATGTGATGCTGTCTAAAGATGTTGGTTACATGATGGTTTCTACTGAGTGACCAACCTGACCTGTTTTTCTATTCCTTTTCTTCTTCTTTTCCTTTTCTTCTTCTTCTTTTCCTTTTCTTCTTCTTTTCCTTTTCTTCTTCTTCTTTTCCTTTTCTTTTCCTTTTCTTCTTCCTCTTTTCCTTTTCTTCTTCCTCTTTTCCTTTTCTTCTTCCTCTTTTCCTTTTCTTCTTCCTCTTTTCCTTTTCTTCTTCCTCTTTTCCTTTCCTTTTGCTTTTCCTCTTTTTGCTTTTCCTCTTTTTCCCCTCTTTTTCCTCTTTTTTCCTTTTCTTTTCCTCTTTTTTTCCTTTTCTTTTCCTCTTTTTTTCCTTTTCTTTTCCTCTTTTTTTCCTTTTCTTTTCCTCTTTTTTTCCTTTTCTTTTCCTCTTTTTTTCCTTTTCTTTTCCTCTTTTTTTCCTTTTCTTTTCCTCTTTTTTTTCCTTTTCTTTTCCTCTTTTTTTTCCTTTTCTTTTCCTCTTTTTTTTCCTTTTCTTTTCCTCTTTTTTTTCCTTTTCTTTTCCTCTTTTTTTTCCTTTTCTTTTCCTCTTTTTTTTCCTTTTCTTTTCCTCTTTTTTTTCCTTTTCTTTTCCTCTTTTTTTTCCTTTTCTTTTCCTCTTTTTTTTCCTTTTCTTTTCCTCTTTTTTTTCCTCTTTTTTTTCCTCTTTTTTTCCTTTTCTTTTCCTCTTTTTTTCCTTTTCTTTTCCTCTTTTTTTCCTTTTCTTTTCCTCTTTTTTTCCTTTTCTTTTCCTCTTTTTTCCTTTTCTTTTCCTCTTTTTTTTCTTTTCTTTTCCTCTTTTTTTTCCTTTTCTTTTCCTCTTTTTTTTCCTTTTCTTTTCCTCTTTTTTTTCCTTTTCTTTTCCTCTTTTTTTTCCTTTTCTTTTCCTCTTTTTTATCCTCTTTTTTTTCCCTCTTTTTTTTCCCTCTTTTTTTTTCCCTCTTTTTTTTCCCTCTTTTTTTTTCCCTCTTTTTTTTCTTCTTTTTTTTTCCTCTTTTTTTTCCTCTTTTTTTTTCCTCTTTTTTTTCCTCTTTTTTTTCCTCTTTTTTTTCCTCTTTTTTTTCCTCTTTTTTTTCCTCCTTTTTTTTCCTCCTTTTTTTTTCCTCCTTTTTTTTTTCCTCCTTTTTTTTTTCCTCCTTTTTTTTTTCCTCCTTTTTTTTTTCCTCCTTTTTTTTTTCCTCCTTTTTTTTTTCCTCCTTTTTTTTTCCTCCTTTTTTTTTCCTCCTTTTTTTTTCCTTTTCTGTTCTTCTTTTTTTTCTTCTTTCCCATTTCTTTTGTTTTCTGGAAATTATGAAACTTTGGTCTCCCTGGAGTCTTGAATTGCATCTGTCATGGCAAAAGACTTGACTGTGCATTTCTTATATAACAAAGCATCATTCCTATTGGCTCATCAACATCACACTCCTATGCACACACACACATACAGAGTTACAATTGTCTTTCATTTCTGACCTTGTACACTACTTGACTTTTCAATTTGCAAATGTTGTCTTAGACAACCAAAATCTATGATCAATATTATTTTGTATTCGTGAAAATTTTTGGTCATATAGCTTTGAATTTTCAAGTATAGTTTTTGTATTGAAATTTTTTTTTAGATGTTTCCATAAATCTCCAAAAGACGCTCTTTGATCGGTCTCAGCAGCCTTAAATAACTGAAATAGGAAAGAAGGAAGAGGTGTGATGTCATTGAAGATGTGTCATCATTAAGAAACCAACTGTTTTGCTGTGATAATCAAATGTTCATCATTTTTGTCTTCAGAAAACACCAAAAATGGTCATTTATGATTTTAATTGAAAATAATACTCTTGGAATATTTCCATATCACAATATTTTA
>CAUOPZ010000236.1:7500-22500 GCA_963457665.1 Thysanoteuthis rhombus | reverse complement strand
TATGTGGAAACAAGATTATTGTTGATGTAGCTACATTAAATTGTTAACTTTAATGAATCGGAGTCAGCTGATGTTTGTTTTTCAATCACAGTAGTTTATGTTGCAGAACGTCGCATTTTGGAAAGGAAGGAAGGTTGGAGAGAATGTCCGAGTAGATTTTTGAGCGTCAGATTATTGTTGTCTATTCCTATTGCCTATTTATTTTGAACTTTTTTGTTTACTTTTTGCCAAAATAGCTTTTAAAGGACAGAAGAAGTTGATTCAAGAGTTTGACAGCTCTGCGACTGCCTAGTCCATTGATGGATGGATGGATAGAAAAAGCCATATTTGTGTGTGATCTACAGGGTTTGAAGGACGTGGGTCCTTCCATTATGCCTGACTGGCAGGGCATTCTTTATCTACCATCAGCTGAGTGTTGAAGATAAAGCCAACATTGAATGAATAAAGCTTGCCGTGTTAACTTTTGCCACTGACTTATTCATGGTGTGTGAATTTTTATCCTGGCCTTTGCAAACAAACAAGGCTGTTGACGTCTACTTAGCAGAGCTGTGGAAGCTTTTGGTACCATTGATTGGATGTTAGATTGCTGGCCATTGTTAAGCAGCTTCATCATGTTTTGTTACGAGTTGATGATATGACCCTCAATCAGTTGCTGGTTAGTGTGTGGGCCATAATGAAAGAGGGAACTGTGCTTGGAGAGCTAATTGTGACAGCTGCTCAATTAATTATGATCTACATGGGAACGCCCACTACCAGCACTCTCTGTAGCAACACCACCTGCTGCAGTTGCTCATCCCAACCACTTCACCAGATTTCTGTAAATGGAGATGAGCTCAGTGTGCATGATGCTTGCGATGCAATGAAGTGGGTCATATTTCATTAGTGCCAGAGTAGATGAGAAGAGGAAAGACATCCATGCCAGTCTCCTCTCCAAACGGGCTAAATGAGGCGCCATACATAATTGATGTCTATAGTGTTGGTGGACTCTAGTTGCTCTCAAATCTTCATGAGCAGATCAGTCTGTCGCCTTAGGAAAAAGGAGGAAGTAAAAGTGCTTACTGCCAACAACCCAACCATGTCATGGAGCCAGTTGAGTTCAGTTTGGTGTGAGCAATATGAATCCTTGGATTCAACCTTCTTTTAGGGATGAACACTATCAAAAAGTTGGATGGAGTTTGCATTGATGGTTGAACAAAGTGCGCTTTTCCTAGGAGGAGTGTCAAATTTGATCAATGCAAGAGGGTTTGGACCGCTTGGTTGGAAAGTGGTTGAACAGTCAAGTACTAAAGAAACTGGAAAACAAAATAGTCCATGCCTAAGCAGATCAGGGAAGAGTACGCAAGGAGCATCTAGTGCCGTATCCTGAAGAGCTTAGCCTGCCCAAGGATCTGATCCTATTGATGGATGTGGTGCAGGAGAACGTGTGACCTGTAATGGATTGGCAAGCACGTAGATGCATTTATGGCCTATGTGAAAATCTATGTAGAAAAGATTAGAGAGTGGCGACAGCAAGGGGTTGATGTGTCTACCAGCAGATTTACACACACAAATCATTATGGTCATTCTGAACAGTAATCTTGATGAGGCTGAGTACTCCTTCACCTGACTGGGCTCTATGTAGCACCATTGATCATGAGATTGATCATGAGTGCTATAATGTCACAGAACAAGAGCATATGCATATGTGGATGACATCTACATTAATGAAAAATGTGATGTCTTGGGATAGAGCACAGCAGGCTCAAATGAAAGTGAAATGAAAAAAAAAAAATAAAGTCTTGGTTGGCTTATGTTGTATGTCACAATATTGAAAGAAGGAAGGAAGGAAGTTGGAAATGAAGCGAGAAGATGTCTGAGTGTTTTATCCAGCTCCAGATCACTGCTGTCTATTCATGTTGCATATTTCTTTTAAACTTCTACTTTTCTCTTCGTAATCATAACTCCAAAACTCAAAATCCATGACATTTATCAAAAATTACAAAAGCCGCAAAAGTAACTGGAATAATACGCTGATTTGATTTCTTTGACATCACCTCCAAAATAAAACATCAAAATAAAAGCTTCTGAAAGAGAAAAATGATAAAAATATCAAATGGAAAGTGAGATACAAGTACAAATATGTGCAAAAATTTTGATTCACTATATATATCTTACCTATATTGTTCATTGGAAGTGGTCATAATCCGGAATTTGTCATTCATATGAAAAATATTATTAGATAGTTACACATGAAGTGTTGTTTTCTATGATATCTCCACTTCTCTCAATGATACTTTCTTTTGTTCAGTTGGTCTGTCAGTTCCAGTTGCATTAAACAATAAAAAGAGGAAGGTTAAAAAATAGCTAAAATATGTTTTTTAGCTAAAAATGTCATGTATATTCATTTGAAGCCCACTTATCAAATGAAATAACCATACCATGAGACTCCAAAACAAATTGATGAAAATTGTACACTTTAATTTAAACATACTGATTGTTTTCTTTATAGCCAGCTTCTTGGGTGAACCATCCTTTCCTTCTTCTCTCTACCACAACCAGTAATACTACTACGACTTTATTTATAATCTCTCTGGGCGAAAAAAAACAAACATGAAAATCACAGGAGGACATGAGAGTGGTAGACGCATCGTTAAACTCATGGTTCTTGTTTCAAATCTCAACAAAATGCTAGGAGAGAAAGATTTACTCATGTAATAGCATTTTCTTTTCTCAGATTCAAATTAAATAGATCCAATTCGTTATTATTAGAGGTTTTTGACCCTTCAACTACAGTGTCTATGCAAGAAGTCGGACCTAATTTTCAAGTATGATTTCAAATAAGAATATAATGTTGCTAATTTCGTGTATAATTGCAAACCACTGAAATGCCAACTAGTTATCCGATCGAACACATACCTCTGCTCCTCATTCACTGCACAGTTTATGATGGCATCTGTAAAAATGCCCTGTGGAGTGACCAAGGACGATAAGTTAAAGACTCAAACAAAACAGTCTAATATGCAAATCCAGTTTGTAATTTACAACACTGATAACATCAACAAAGCATTTAGAGTGAACTCTACTACAGTGAGAATCGTTCATAGGCCAAAACCTGTTCTTAATGATAGAATTATTGACTGCAGTGGCTAATGACCCACTAACAACGAATCAAGCACTTTGGGACTTTAGCACTAATCATGTCAACCAAGTTGGGAAAATGGGTCCTACATGAGTTGAATGTAATGTTTTGACAGAACAAGATGCCACACCTCTCAGCTGGTGAGAGGTTATAGCTTTGAATGGGTTATATTTTGATTAAGTGTGTACTATTACTATTTTTATTGTTTATATCATCTTGGAAAGGCTTAAAATTGAGAGAAATGGGCCAAAAGGTGAGAGGGGTTATGAGAAAAAGTGAGCAAAAAAGGAAAGCATGAATTCAGTTGAGGGATTGACTTACAGTAAGATACAAGAAAGAAGTTGTGTATGGGAAATTTTCAATTTCATGTGGTACTCGAGAGACTTATACAATAAGCTGGGCGATTTCAATTCTCAGATGGGTGGTGAGCAACTGCGCTAAAAATAGTGGGCATTTAGAAATTTTTATGGACAGTGGAGGACTTGTGAATATGTATTTGACCATAAAAAAATGGATCAATGGCAACATTTTCCATTATATCTCACAAGACACGGATTGCATTGATGATATCTAAAAATGGTATGGCTGAGTCAAAGCAAAAGCTATCATATATCTATTTATTCATTAATTTATTTTAGGTGAAAATTTCGAATATTTAGCATAAGGTTGGGTGATGATGCTCACTGCACTTGGAAAAAAAACAAGTGTATTTAGTAGGTATTGGGTTATCATTTTTTTTTTGAATCTCTAAATTGAGAAGTAAAGATTTTAGTCAAAGGACATCACTTCAGTTCGTTGAGAGCTGCAGCTGCTAGCGTATTACCGAATAAATGAACACAGAAAAGTTAACATGTTTAAAATATCTTAAATATGACTTGTGTAAGTTGTCTATTAAAAAAAATCATTTTAAAATAATGAAAATAAGTATAATAAATTTAGTTTATTTAAATGTTTTGAACATTTAAACTTTGGGGTGCCCTGCAGATTTTAACCATTTTTGGCCTGAAATGAAAAATATTTTGTTTTTGTTTTAAACCATGAAATTTGTAAAGAAATATAACTGATTGTCCTTGGTATTTACTGTATTATTCATTTTTGTAAACATATCATTCATGCGGTAATATTTGTAATTCTTCGTTTGTGTTAGTCTCTCACAACAGATATAACCTGGCATGCTTAACTACCAGAGAGGTAATTAGTTGCTCATTTGAACTATTAACTCAAAGAAGCACAATTTAAAAAATTTTTAATTCAAACCATGAAATTTTAAAAATCATATTTGCAATAATTGGATGCCCCAGAAGCTGTGTAACGATTTTCTTTCTAATCAATCTATCAGTTCCGAAGTTCAATATTTTTTTTGCATGTTGATGCATGTTTGTTTTGTATTTTTGGGTTTTTTTTAGTTATATAAACGATCAGATAGCCTGTAACTTACTATTTTTCAATTCCTGCGCTTTTGCCAACATTATAGACAAATTTCAAATATGATACTATGGAATTTGAGGGTTTATTAGAAAAAATAACACAATGCAAATGAAGGCTTAATTAGAAAATCTGAAAGTGGAAATAAGGTAATATTGCGAGGTCGAATGTACAAATCAATGGCTACCCAAATAGGGGTTTTTGACAAAACCCCGATGTATGATTAATCGCCTTTGTTTGAGTGGTTTTAAAATCTCTTGAGTTTAGCAAATATTTTTGCTCTGGAGTGTTGGGCAAGCAAAGCCTGGACAAATTACAGATGTTTGATTATTAATCACCTTTGTTGGGAAAATATCTCTAGTTCCCGGGTAGGTGAATTGATTGCTTGGGCATCTAGCCTCACCTATCGCCTACATATATATCCCAAGGGAAAATTATGGATTCCCAAATTTGGAGAGATCAGAATAAAGATTGCTTAGGCTAGCATGACTGTAATATTAATCAGCTGAGAAGGGAAGAAATCCATCATAAACCCTTCAGACATCGACCCCAACCAAAAGGGGAGATGGCTATTGATAGGCCATCTATTTTTGAGTAGACAGAGTTGGGTGCAGAAAAGCAGCCTGTGCATTGCATAGAACTCCACGTTCCTTGTTAACACGATATCCTGACCCCAAGAAGATTGTATCTTTGAAGCTATACCAATAGATATACCAAGGGGCATCAAGTGGATTCCCTGAACGACTTATAATTGCGATACGAGAATTTCATTGAAACTACACCAACAGACATACCAAGAGATATCAAGTAGATAACCTGAAAGACTGACTGATAGTCATTCCCTCGTGTCTTCACCTGCATCAGTGTATATTTCGACCTGTAGCAATACTGACATGAATCTTGTTGCATATTTACATCCGGTGTCAATTGTTCCTTTTCAACTTGTGACACCTCTGGGGTCTTTGTTCCAGCACTGTAGAGTCTTTTAGTTGACAGCCACACCCCCTTGGATCTGGACACAATGTGGGTGAGGTAGGGGCGACTTGAGGCAGAGATACAGCCACCAGTCAACTATGGCCTGACTAATGTCGCACTTCACGAATCGTGAAGGCTGCAGAGATCAGCTCTGGGTGCTTGTTCACGTAGCAAAATCTGTCAAGATATGAGAAATTTTTCCTATTATAAACATTTATATAAACCTTATAGAATATAAACAATCTAAATTCGCCATTCTCCAGATAGAATCTCTCTACCAGCCTACTTACAAAATTTCATTGATATATATCAAGGAATAACAGATATCCAATTGGAAAAAAAGACTGCAACAACAGCAGACATCCATAGTGAATGATAGTCCCCAGCTTTTTTCCTGCCAGGGATAAAAATATTTGATCTGATCAAAACACAATTCATTTAGTGGTTATTTTTCTGTGCTCAAGTTTCAAGAATGATATTTTGATAAAAAGCATTTACATATTATACTATTTTTTTTAGCCAACAAATATGAACCTTTTTGATTGGAATATGTTGTGCAATAATTTCTGTCAGTATGAAAGATAATTATGTATTAAAAATAAACTCGGTAAATTTTCTTCAATGTATTCAAAAGTCTGAATTTTTGTTAGACTGGTATTAATCATTATGTATGATAGGGTCAGTCTATTTTCCTCATCTGTGTTCATTTATTCACAATTAAGCCATAAACCCTCTGGCCTTCATTGGGTGTTGTTGGTTCTACTATGTGGAATCACTACTCGGTGCATGCAAATGGAAAATGAGCCTTCCTGGACGTACTGATTACCCCCCTCCAAAAAAACAGGAATTCAGGACATCCATATACTACAAACCTGCCTTCATGACTGGTACCTGATTCTAACCACCCAAACACAAGAATAGACATAAGAAAATGCCTCACAACACTGGGCAAAACAAATATGAAGCGACCTAAATACATACACACAGATGTTTAGTATGGAAAAACGTTCTCCTGAGAATCAATTACCTGCTGATATAATTATAAAAAATGGACAACTGGGTGGCATAAAAAAACAAAAAAACAACTCTACAGCCATTCTCTATACATAGGTGTTTCTGAGAAAATTAAACGATTATCTCATTAGTATAATGTGACTCTAGCTAATAATGCTCCTTGTCTTCTAATTAATTGTTACTATACTTCAGAGGATGCCCAAGTTCAGGGTTAGTTCTTGGTGACTTGGTCAAGCTGAACTTATGGCACTCTTTGAAGTAGGTATTGCTATTGGGGCTACTGGCAGTAAATTCAAGTCCCTATCAACTTAACTATTTTGTAAAAAAAAAAGATGTTTAAGGAGAAAACTGATTGCTACTATATTTTCAGTATGCCAATTTTACATATGATAGGAACATAATTGCAGATCTTACCTAGCAAGTAATTCATGTAGACTCATAGCTCTTTGAAAATATTTGCATTGATTGAAACTTGTCCTTGAAGGGTATCCTTTTATCTTAAAATTATGAAACGAAACTTATTGATCTTTGACTACTGATAGCATTTAGACATAGGCCTATGTGTGAATGTTTTTTAAAAAAAATAATTTATGCCCTTAGACACTCAGATTATGTGAATATAATTTTGCAAAAATGAGTCATTGATAATTAACAATTTAAGATTAAGTTGAAATTGCAAATGCAAAAATGTATATTGCTAAATGGGCATTGTAGACTAGTTTAAGGTCAGTTTTTCTGTTCAGAAATATTTTGTACTCTCATAACCTAGTGCCATCAAAATGAGGATATACAATACACCAATTTCAATGATCTATGGTTTCAGCTGACATAAAATGAAAGATTGCCTTCCTATTTAGATTTTTAACTGTATTGAATTGTTTTACCTCTCAAACAAAATAATAAGTCTTGTGTGTTCCACTCTCACTATAGATTGGGGGCTGCTGTGTTGGCGTTGGAGGGGGGGCATTGTTTGATGGTGAATGGCTGGATGCCCCCCTACCTTAATGTTAATGGTCAGGGGAAAAGGGGCAGACTATATTTTGTTTGTCTTTTTCTTTCTTCGTATTCCTTTCCACTTCCCCTTTTTACATTGTGTGGTCTGGAGGTTGCCATGCTGTGGCTTCTTGTTAGCAGTTCTACAAATAAGATATCAAAGTATCAATATCATGTATTGGTGATTGATATTCATAAAAATTGATTTGGTATAATTTTTACTCTTTCATTTTTGTTTCTCATTTCTTTGATACTTAATGAAACCATTTATATTGATGAAACAAAATTCCTCCAAAGTTGCCTTTTTTTATTCTTTTTTCAATAAGTTCATTATCCAAATAATTGAATTCGGAAAAATTGTTTAAATCTATCAACCAAAGCAAATTACTCAATTTCATCGTGTGGAATTGTATCCCTATTGATTGTACCACTCGTATATTATTTTTTTATAGATTCTAGATAAAATCATTTTCATCATTTTATGTTAATGCTATAAAATTGAAGTATTTTATTCTTTCAATCATTTCAGCTCTGTGTAGTTCAGCTTTTCTTTTTCTGAATATCATGATACAGAATTTTTTGTCTTTTTGATTTTTCTGAGATGTATTTAAAAAATGAGCTGGTTTTCTAATGTCTTGGAAGTGATAATAATGCTAACACTTGATGTTTTAATTTTTGCAGCCACATCCTTTTGATGAATGCCGATTTGATGTCAGTGTCAATGATAGTGTATGGTATTTGCGTGCCAAAGATGTGGATGAGCGTCAGCAATGGGTGAGGGCCATAGAGTTACACAAGGTAATTGTACAGATTTGATATTTATTTCATTTTAAAACTTTTCGGACAACTTAGTAGTTCCTTTGAAAAATCTGCTCGATATTTCTTGCTGTTTTTACTCTCAGATTTTTTGTAAATTTAATCAAATTATTTCAAGAAAATAATGTTTTGTATTGACCATTGCATTTTTGATACATGTTCCACTATCACAGTATGATATAAATTGTATATCAACTGCAATAAATAAATAGATAAAAGCATTTATTGGTAACTTAGACCAAGTACATGTATTCCCTATTGTAACCAAAAGCAGTTGGAGAAAGGTTGGATTTGGGAGTGTTGGTTGATGTGACATCTAACCTGAGACAACTGAACATTATTGGATGAACACTGGAAACAGTATTTTCAAGTATTTTGTACCAATATTGTTTAAGAGCTGTATTTTATTGTATTGATTTAGCTTACAAGTTTCTGTGAGATGAGGACACCCAGTAATAGTTGGATTTTGAGTGAAGGTTTTTGAAGAGGTTTTTTGACATAGTGGACCTCCTATCAGTTTTCTTTTCATACGAAGTTTGAGAAGTTGTTTCCATCATTCTTTTCATAATACAAACTGTTTTTCTAATTTGCTATTCTCAACCTTGGTCGTAGTTGATACCATCATTGGAGTCATTCTCTAATTGCTTGTCTCTTGAATTTCATTCCTTATCGATATGTATTTTAAGGAAATTGAAGACACTTACTTACATCACACAATTTGTAAAAAAAAAAATTACAACAAACTCAATATAAAAGCTACTTTGTATATAGATATTCTCACTTGTATTTTTAGGATGGGAAGTGGGGAAAGTCACTGTTTAGACCAGTGCTTACCAACTGGGGTATGGAGAACTTTGGCACACACACCCCTCAATGAGTAGAGAAAATGTTTTTTGTCACTTTTCAAAAATTCCCCTCCAAAAATGATTTAAGTGTGTATGTGTGTGGGGGACATCCATTTGCTATGTAAGTTTATGGCAAATTGGTCCCTTAATTTGTGTGTCCACCAGTGTTTTTTTGAAAATTTGACCTTTAGTGTCCAACAAAAGGCAAGAGGAATAACTTATTCATTAATCACCCCCACTTTTTCCCATTTATTAATTGATCATCCCAACACATGCTGCCTTTTTTCAGTAGAGAGTTCAATTTACTATGTAAATCTATAAATTTATATGATGAAAATGAACACTCATGGGTGAAGGCGATGCAGGATTCCCCTTGGAATGCTAGTCTTTGTTTTAACTCTTTACATAAAGTTTTATTGACATTACAAACAGTCCCTATCAAAATATTGCCAAACCTACTTATATTTATTTGTTTATTATATATATTTTCTCACAATTTCAATTATTATTTTTGTTGTTGTTGATATAACTGTGGCTCTTTTAAAGGTATTCCAAATACATTCCTCGTGGCCATTTGATTGAATGACTAGGTTATGGTGTATTCATTACAATTCATTTTGTTCTAGTCAGCTGATTCCACTTAGGAGAACCACTGTCATAGAAAAAATGTTTGGTTTTTAGCTAATAAAAATCATCCAACCATTTGGAATAGGAATCTACTTCCCCAAGAAAGTAATCTCCCTTTATGAATCCTTCATAATCAATGTGTCTCTGGCCTAGGTTGTATCTCAATATGATGCCTTTCTGCCAAACCATATTTGTGGCATTGTTCCACCATTTTCTTATACTATATCCCAGTCCATGTATATAGCCAGTAAGTGTCTTGCATCAACATCCGTCTTTGGAATCACAGCATATTATGAAAATGATAAACCCATTACAAACTGAGAGATTCCCTTCTTACATAAAACTGATCTGTATGATTTTCTTTTTTTAGTCTTTCTGGCCATTTCTAAGACTCTTTGAATTACTTCCTCCTTAAGATTCTTGAAAAAATATTTTAGCTGTTATGCCTAGATAGCATAACACACATTTTGGATTGTAGATTCAAGATTGATGGAAAAAATTACTACCTTGTTGCTACTTTCCCATGTGACATTTGTTGTCTTTGTGTGGCCAAAGAATGTTTTTAAAAAAATCCATGATCACTTTTATTGATCCATGAGAGAGAGAGAATTACTGAATCAGGATGCTTACTTTTAATTCAAGGGAAATCACTGATTTCTCCTCTGGTGTTGGAGTTGCATTCTAACAGCCTATTCTGTGGAGTCTTTGTGGGAAATCACCAGTTGCCATTGCTTCCCATATTCTGTAGGAGAGATGCTTGTTATACATAGTTCCGCTTTTGTGTCTTCCTTGGCACCTCCTACTACTGTTGTTTCTTTCAGCTCTTGGGTTGCCACTGTCTCTTTGTTGTGCTTGCTCCCCCCCCCAAAAAAAACAAATCTCGTGTCATCAAAATTCTTCAATTTCTCTATTTATTTACTAATCTTATCTTTTTTATGTTCCCAGTTGTAAGTGTATGCTAGGGTGAGTGTACTTTTGAGGACTAGTAGAGTATTCATTTTTCTTTCGACAACTTAGCGATACCAATTTTCAACAGAAGCAACTCAAGTTGCTATTCCTATAAGATCAGTTACCTCCTTTATTATTGTTATATACCTTATCTATAGATTGGGATTAATTAGATAGCCAATTAAAATAGTTGCCCAGTATTGTAGTCTGTTATGTTGGATCTTTTTTTGCTATTTAATCGAATCAATGTTCACTATCATCACACCTTAAAGCAGGTAAAGATAACACATTTGAGCTCTCCTCTCAGTCTGCTCTTTCATTGTATGGATAACGTAGGTCCCCAACTTGTCTCCCAGACCAGATGGTTTGCTCCATAACACACAAGCCATAAGTATTTACATATTCACAAAATTTGTTGATCAAACTTTCATTAAATGATAAGAAAGCACTCTATAATGCACCATCATGACATATAAGGATAACCTGTCCTTTATGGCTAGGGACAACAGCTAGTCCCTTTCAGCCTTTCAAAGTTCCTCTGCCCATAGTACACCTTGTTCCTGCTGATGTATACATCTGCATAGGATCTGACTCTGTCTCAGTGCCCTCTAATCCTTTCACTTGATTCAGCTTCTGTATAATACTTCCTTGCACTGTGCATAGCATTATTTTTTATTCTTATCATGTCAGAAGATGTGACAGACTCAAGTGCTGGAGGATGATCTGTCAAGTGCATCCAAAGACCAACTGATTAGGACCTAAACCACTATTGTTCTGAAGTGCATTTTTGGCACTTACTGTACAAGCAACCTGACTTTTTGGTCTTTGTTCCAGTCTATATATTCATCTTTGAATAGATCTTAGTAATATCTGATCCATTCTTTGAATTTTATCCTATTTGCTTGTTCACAAATTAACTTGTTTATCGAGTTTGCTTTAGTGTCTGATGTATAACTTTCAATTGTTGGAACATTAATTCCATATCTTGTTTGTTGTTGCAGTATCAACTTTAACTCTTCCATAATTTTTTTTTTTGTGAAAGTCCAAATCGTTATTGCTAATAGGTCTCTTCATTTTTCTTTTTTACAAATGAATTGATGCATATATTATGCTTGTTTTCTCCCAGCAGGCAGAATCAGGTTATGGTAGTGAAAATAGCCTTAAAAGACATGGGTCATTGTTGTCTCTGACATCAGGAACTAGCCTGTCAACTGCCTCTGCATCATCTTTCAAGGTAGGTATTTATACATTTTATTGCAGTTGAAATTGATTGTATAAACTTGCTTTGTTTCACATTACAATGTTATGATTTTTTTCATGATTTAGTATTACATGCATAAAATTCTAATTGTTTACCAGACATTTTCTAGAAATTTTTCAAAAAATGTTTTCATTTACATTTTGTATTTGATTAAGAAAAAAAAAATCTAAATTATTTTTCTGATTACAGTTAATCCTCTCTCTAGCCAATCTGTCTCCCAACAAGCACAGGAAAAGAGCTGTCTTTTGGGGGTTGTAATATTTGATAATTCTTCTTGCTATTTAGAAAATTTTAAGGACTTATGAATTACTCTCTGCATTTACCATATAGTATATTCTTTACTTAATTCAAAATTTTACTCTAAATATAGACTTATGTTCTTAGGCAGATCTCTCACTACAAAAAACTATTGGGAAATCGTATCTGGAATAATTAATGAAGGAGTATTGGACATTTTAAGGATTCAGTGGCCATCTTGAAAATCATACTTTTCCAATGATCAGATCGTGGTAGATTTTTAATATTATTGACCACATGTGATACCACAAAAAGTGTTCAAAAACTAATTTAGGATGAATAATGAAGTAGGAGTTTTAATAATGCCATTTTGAAAAACCTTTCCAGTGGTCAGTGCTCCTGTAGCATTTTTTTTTCTCAAGGTGGTGAGGTGGGTTTCTCATGAATGCAATCAAATAATTTAGCAGCCTTTTGATGCTTTCTTCAAAATTACACCATTCCAGTGATGTTTTTCGCACGCTTTGAAAACACAGCACTAAGTAATATAAGTGGTTTCTTGACTTGGTGTGGAACAGTGCATTAGTACTGTAATGACTTTGATCCTAACTGGATGCCTCATACACGTGGCATTGTGCTAAATATCTTACTAGTGCAAGAGTCTTAGAACCAAGGTGAAAGCCAGGATTTCAATTGCTGATTTTCATACAACTCTCTCCAATTAGATTGGCATGACTAACTTCTCAGTCCTATTTACCTCCATCTGATTATATGCAGTACTAAGCTTAGCTTAATACGTTGGAAAATATGATGTAAACAGATGATCAAATATCAGAAAATAAGGGAGTTAATTATTGCTAAGTGAAGGAAACAAAATAACTTGTAGGTATGAATATATTTGACCATTAGCATATTTTCCTATTTCAGACAAGCATAATCAAATGGAATAAGTTTATGTAAAGGAATTTACAATAATACTTAGTGACTGTTTCAGCTGTTAAAACTGACATTGATTATCATTTAGATTGCAAGACCGAAAAGAGTAATGAAGTAAATGCTGCTTATTTGATTCTTCACTATTGGAGGTATGAAATGTAATCAACTTATGTCCATTTGATTTGAATCTGGCTGTTCGTAAAAATAGAAGTAATGAAAAGAGAGGGCATTAGGATTCCTGTTTTTGTGATCTGTTTCCAAGACACAGATATTCACTAATGTTACGTCTTGTTGCTGTCAAGCATTGGATTTCTGCAATATGTAATCATATAACATGGTGAATCAGCTTTGAAATCTATCGGGTAAATTGCATGAATATTATTCATTATATCGGTTTACACTTATTATGGTAATATCTTTATGCTGCAGAGTGATTTTAAGATAAAGTTGACATTTTAACATAATAATGTAAATATTTCGTTTTCTTGGGATTTTTTTTTACTTGGAGTTTTAACTTAGAGATTTTTTACTCTAATTTTTACTAACTCAAGCGTGGCCGAGGTCTACGAGAGAAATTAGCTGAAATGGAAACGTTCCGGGATATTTTATGCCGTCAAGTGGACACATTGCAAAGTTATTTTGATAGTTGTGCATCTGCTGTTGCCGAAGGAACAGTTTATGATTGTAAGTAGCAGTGCTTACTGCCAAAAAATTTTTACTTTTAATCTTTATTTTATTTTGACTCAAATATTTTAAGAATATTGAGCTATTTTAATTTTGATGAACTATACTTTTGAATAATACAGTATAATTTAGTTGGTACTGTAAAGACTAATTTATACTTGTTGAAATTTTTAGATTTTAATTTCAAAACTTGTGAACCAACTGTGGCATTTTAAATTATGTATATTAACTTTTGATTTTTTTTTTCTATCTAATGTATTCATTATTCCTTCTATTTAATTGTTACTTCGGTTGTAGTGACTGAACACGAAGATGATGATATTGATGACATTGATGATTATGATACACCAAAAACAAACACTAGCACGAATTCATCTCATCCATCCAAAATTGGTGGCCTAAAAGGAAGAGATTTGGGTAGGTTATTTTTTTTCTTTTTATTGCAACTGCTCCCTTTTAAAAATTTTGCCATTATGTGTCATGCATCCATTATCTCTGACAAAATTAAGTTGACAAATGACTTTTGAATTATATTAACTTATCTATTTTTGCTTTTTATGTACTCAGTTTTTTCATTGTTTCTTGCATTTTTCTAGGTAGCTTTTTATATGCACACAATATTACCCGACAAGATGAAGTACCTGCTCTTGGTTTTCTATACTAGGCTATCTCTCATCAAGATTTATAGTGCAACAGACTAGCTTGCCTCAACAATATTGATTAGTTTTTCTTTAAAATTTTGTATTGTAACCAAAGATCTTAATCTTGTAATTATGGATTTTCAGATTTTTTATTTACTTACAACCAATTAAGCTTATGTATATTTTTTTGATAGAATTTCTAATTTTCTCCCTTTTTTGCCAATATGTGTTATGCTAAAACTTGAAATACAAACTTTAAACATCATCAGTGTGTTGGAAAGATTGATTTTGAATTTGTGTCAATCATAGGTGGAAATATAGAAATATTTATAAGTTTTGTCTTCGACTTGAGTTTCTAAAGTTGATTTTTTAAAAACATTTGTAAAATGTTGCAATTCATTTGTAATGCTGATATTTTTGATATATTAGAATTATAAATATATAAAAAATTTGAAAAGTTCTTCTGCATTGAATTGATATGTA